>CM042380.1:29637447-29644947 GCA_023634145.1 Thymallus thymallus
CTCACCCTCCCCCGTACCCCCGCCCCCCTCTCACCCTGCCCCGTCCCCCGTCCGCCCCCAAGGTTGAGTAAATACAAACATAGCCTGATTAATGGTTCAAAGTGGGTTAAAGACTAGTGTGTGGACAATGTGTGTGTGTGTGTGTGTGTGTGTTGTAGTCTCCTCCTCTGTGTTTGATGAACAGCTCCAGTCAATGTGTGTGTGAAACTGAGATTTCCAGGCAGCTTGGGGCTTTATGCTGCTGCCTGCCTGTGAGCCGTGTCATAAATTCACCATGGCTCTTAACAGGGCTTTTCTCCTTGCGTGCAGAGAGAGACTGTGTGTTTTCACCCATTCACCCAGGATTACTCTCGTACATAAAATATCCCTCCTATCTCTGTGGGTTCACCAGCCAGCTTGTACAGTCACAGAGCTTTAGGCTAGGATAGGAGGTTGTCTACACTGTCAGGAGATACATATTCAGAGCCAGAATGAGTGATACATTGCTGTCTACTGTCTAGAGCAGCACTTTTCAACCCTGTTCCTGGAGAGCTACCTCCTGTAGGTTTTCCCTCAGACCAGTTGTAACTAACCTGATTCAGCTTTTCAACCAGATAATTATTAGACAAAGGTGTGCTAGATTAGGGTTGGAATGAAAACCTACAGGACTGTAGCTACCCTGGTCTAGCGTATGTGTTGCTCCATAGAGGTATGGTAATGCACTGTGAAATATTCACAATATCCAGCAATTCCACGGCTGGAAATAAAATAAAGGATCTGAAGTAGAAAATGTAACACTGATTTAATGGAGAGTCCAGTTATGTTGCATCCATTGAACCACACACTGAACCCTGGTTCAACTCTGTTTACAAATGAGGTATCATTTGTAGGATTTTTTGTAGGATTTTTCTTTTTTAAAACCAATGCATTTTGGGTATGTCCTTGCCTCTCTTCTCCTCTCTCCTCCCTTTATCCTGTTGTTTAATTAAATCTATCTTCCCATTCTCTCTCCAGTTGGGATGACAGCAGCTCGGTGAGCAGTGGCATTAGTGACACCATCGACACGGATGACATCAACACCAGCTCCTCCATCAGCTCCTACGCCAACACACCGGCCGCACCAGCGCAAGGGCCTGAACGGACAGGGTCAGTGTGGAGGCTAGACGCACACGCGCACACGACGCACGCACACACACACACACACACACACACACACACACACACACACACACACACCACACACACACACACACACACACACACACATACACACACACATACACACACACGAACACACACACACACACACCACACCACACACACACACACACACACACACACAAATATAGTGCCAGGCTCTGAATGGGACACACAAATAGACTCTCAAGTACAGTCTCACTCTCCCCCTCTTCCTCCTCTCCCCCTCCCTTCTCTCCCTCTCTTCCTCTTCTCCCCCTCTTCCTTCTCTCCCCCCTCTTCCCTCTCCCCCCCCTCTTCCTCTTCTCCCCCCCCCTTCTCTCCCCCTCCCTTCTCTCCCCTCTTCCTCCTCTCCACCTCCCTTCTCTCCCCCTCTTCCTCCTCTCCCACTCCTTCTCTCCCCCTCCATTCTCTCCCCCTCCCTTCTCTCCCCCTCTTCCTCCTCTCCCACTCCCTTCTCTCCCCCCTCTTCCTCTTCCCCCCCTCTTCCTCTCTCCCCCCCCTTCTCTCCCCCTCCCTTCTCTCCCCCCTCCCTTCTCTCCCCTCTTCCTTCTCTCCCCTCTTCCTCTTCCCCCCCTCTTCCTCCTCTCTCCCCCTCCCTCCTCTCCCCACCTCCTCTCCTCTCCCCCTCCCTCCTCTCCCCCCTTCCTCCTCCCCCTCCCTCCTCTCCCCCCTTCTCCTCCCCCTCCCTCCTCTCCCCCTCCCTCCTCTCCCCACCTCCCTCCTCTCCCCCTCCCTCCTCTCCCCCTCCCTCCTCTCCCCCACCTCCCTCCTCTCCCCCCTCCCTCCTCTCCCCCTCCCTCCTCACCCCCCTCCCTCCTCACCCCACCTCCCTCCTCTCCCCCCTCCCTCCTCTCCCCCTCCCTCCTCACCCCACCTCCCTCCTCTCCCCCCTCCCTCCTCTCCCCCTCCCTCCTCTCCCCACCTCCCTCCTCTCCCCCCTCCCTCCTCTCCCCCTCCCTCCTCTCCCCCTCCCCTCCTCACCCCACCTCCCTCCTCTCCCCCTCCCCTCCTCCTCTCCCCACCTCCCTCCTCTCCCCCTCCCTCCTCTCCCCCTCCCTCCTCTCCCCCCTCCCTCCTCTCCCCACCTCCCTCCTCTCCCCCTCCCCTCCTCTCCCCCCTCCCTCCTCTCCCCCTCCCTCCTCTCCCCCCTCCCTCCTCTCCCCACCTCCCTCCTCTCCCCCTCCCTCCTCTCCCCCCTCCCTCCTCTCCCCACCTTCCCTCCTCTCCCCCTCCCTCCTCTCCCCCCTCCCTCCTCTCCCCCTCCCTCCTCTCCCCCTCCCTCCTCTCCCCCCTCCCTCCTCTCCCCCTCCCTCCTCTCCCCTCCTCCCTCCTCTCCCCCTCCCTCCTCTCCCCCCCTCCCTCCTCTCCCCACCTCCCTCCTCTCCCCCCTCCCTCCTCTCCCCCCTCCCTCCTCTCCCCCTCCCTCCTCTCCCCACCTCCCTCCTCTCCCCCTCCCTCCTCTCCCCCCTCCCTCCTCTCCCCCTCCCTCCTCTCCCCCTCCCTCCTCTCCCCACCTCCCTCCTCTCCCCCCTCCCTCCTCTCCCCCTCCCTCCTCTCCCCCCTCCCTCCTCTCCCCCTCCCTCCTCTCCCCCCTCCCTCCTCTCCCCCTCCCTCCTCTCCCCCCTCCCTCCTCTCCCCCTCCCTCCTCTCCCCCCTCCTCCTCTCCCCCTCCCTCCTCTCCCCACCTCCCTCCTCTCCCCCCCTCCCTCCTCTCCCCCTCCCTCCTCTCCCCCCTCCCTCCTCTCCCCCTCCCTCCTCTCCCCCTTAGCTCCAAGTGTGTTAATGATATTGATATTCCTGACAGTTTGAGGGGATATGAGCCTATAGTATTGCTCTGGGTGGCAGACCTGTGAACTAGACTAATGTTTGAACTGGCCTCAAGTCATTAAATACTCATTTTAAGAAGCCACCTTAGAACAACTGTCTGAGAAGTGATACTACTATCAGCTGGATGTCTGGAAAACGCACACCCACCTATACAATAACACTCATTTAATATAGTGGTTATTTTATGTAGGATAACAAAAGCTGTAAAAATACCATATTCTCCCAGTAGTAGCTGACCTTTGACCCAACACTAGATTAATACAGTCTGTTTCCATGGATACTGTCTCCATTGATATTGTAGCCCTAGAGTGCTGATGTTATTGTATGCTGAGTACGGCTTCACTTATGGTAGGCCCCAAAGAGCTTTCATGCCACTATCAACACGGCCCTATAGGCACATATGGAAGTTACTAACTTCAACCTGATTAGCCAGTTGTTTTATTCCCATGTGTTCCGTGCCATAGGACCATGAAATGTATCATAACTTCCCTCTTCTCTCATCCTCTGTGTGTCCCCAGCCTGTGGCGGACACTGAGAAGCACTCTGCCTCCACCACCCTGAACCCCGCCTGGTCAGGTGACGAGGTCAAGAGGTCAGACGGGGTGTTGGACAGCGGGGTCAGCAGGATGGACCAGAGCTCCAAGTGGGCCCGCCGGAACCCCTCGGACGCGTCTGACGAGTCGGATAAGGTGGGCTCGGGGCGGAAGACTCCCTCTATGACACACACAGGGTCCTGGAGGAGGGGCATGAGCGCTCAGGTGGGGGTGACCTGCCCCAGGACTAAAGCTACTGGAACGTCAGGGTCCGCTGTGATAAAGACACACGGTACAGGTATGGCTGTTTTCTGTCCTGGCACTGTTTTTCTGTCTCTGTTTTTCTGGCACTGTTTTTCTGTCTCTGTTTTTCTGTCTCTGTTTTTCTGTCATTTTCTATTGCATGTGTGTTTCTATGTGTGCTCATGTTTCTATGTGTGCTCATGTTTCTATGTGTGCTCATGTTTCTATGTGTGTTCATGTTTCTATGTGTGCTCATGTTTCTATGTGTGCTCATGTTTCTATGTGTGTTCATGTTTCTATGTGTGCTCATGTTTCCATGTGTGCTCATGTTTCCATGTGTGCTCATGTTTCCATGTGTGCTCATGTTTCTATGTGTGCTCATGTTTCCATGTGTGCTCATGTTTCCATGTGTGCTCATGTTTCCATGTGTGCTCATGTTTCCATGTGTTCTCACGTTTCCATGTGTGCTTACGTTTCCATGTGTGCTCATGTTTCCATGTGTGCTCATGTTTCTATGGGTGCTCATGTTTCCATGTGTGCTCATGTTTCCATGTGTGCTCATGTTTCCATGTGTGCTCATGTTTCTTCATCTTTGGCAATGTCTCTCCTTATGTCTGTCTGTCCGGCGGTCCGTCTGTGTAAATGTGTGTATGCACAGTATGCACTGTATCTGTCTGTCTCCCTCTCTTCTGTGTGTGCCTTTCTCTCCCTCTGTGTTTGTGTCTCTCTGTGTCATTTTCTCTTGTGGTCTGAATCTTGAGTCATTAACAGAACACCACAACTATGACAAACTCTCCTCTGACCTTAACTCCTGCTGAATGTCCCATCCTGTGTACGTGTAGGTAAAACTTAACTCCTGCTGAATGTCCCATCCTGTGTACGTGTAGGTAAAACTTAACTCCTGCTGAATGTCCCATCCTGTGTACGTGTAGGTAAAACTTAACTCCTGCTGAATGTCCCATCCTGTGTACGTGTAGGTAAAACTTAACTCCTGCTGAATGTCCCATCCTGTGTACGTGTAGGTAAAACTTAACTCCTGCTGAATGTCCCATCCTGTGTACGTGTAGGTAAAACTTAACTCCTGCTGAATGTCCCATCCTGTGTACGTGTAGGTAAAACGGACGATGTCAAGGTGTCCGAGAAGGGCCGTCTCTCCCCTCGCGCCAACGGCCTCCACCGCTCGCCTTCCGACGCCGGACGCAGTAGTGACGACGAGGCCAAGAAACACACACCCTCCGCCGCTACCTCCGCCCGAACACCACACACACACGCCCTGTCCGAACCCCACTCCCAGTCACACACACTCACCTCCCGCACCCCCACCAGCACATTTGGCTTCAAGAAGCAGAGTTCTGGGCTGGTTACTATGGTTACCGCCAGTGGCGCCACCATCACGAGCGGGTCAGCGACTCTTGGGAAGATGCCCAAGTCAGGGACGAGATCCCTAGCCGGTGGGATAAAGGTCGGAGGTCAAGATGTGGGGTCAGGTCTAGGTCACCATGACGACGGGTACCTCTCGGTGAGCTCCCGCTCCACACTGCAGTACCGGAGCCTTCCAAGACCCAGCCGGTCCGGCGGCGCCGCGCGTAACGGAAACCGGTCGTCAACTAGCAGCATCGAGGCGGCCGTGCTTTCTGTTACCACTCACAGTAAAAGCAGAGACATGGGAAACACTGAGAAAATTAATAGAAGTGGGAATGGGGTCTCACTAGCCAATCAGACGGACCGAGAGAAGGGCGTGTCAGAGGGCGTGGACAACCTGAGGGGAGGGGCTTCCACCGTACCTCTCACAGGGAGACAGCAGGTTGCCTCACCCACACTGCGCAGGTGAACAGACTCACACACTCACACTCGCATAACCTTTATTTAATGCAGAGATATAATGTCACTCACACTTAAACGTGGTCATTCATGACACCCATTTACAGTACAGTGCCTGAAACCTCTTCCTAGTACCATGCAACACGTACACACACATTCACATCCATACACAAAGGTCATGTCAGTAAACTGTATGAAAACCATCCCTTCAGCATCTCTGTTCAGCTGACAGGTCTGAGCCCACACTTTTCATAGTGCCAAGTCTTTATATGTGCACAGTAACACGAGCGGAGTCTTGCCTCATCACTGCTGGGCTGGCTCATTAATCTCTGTGGGTAATAAGGCTGTGAAGAAGCTGCTCTGTATTAACAGTCAACACACTCTGGTTCTGTCCCAAATGGGACCCTATTACAAATGTAGTGCATTAAATAAGGATTACTAGAAATGACTTTAAAACAGAAATACATTTGAGTAATTTAGCAGATGCTAAATAGTGCCAACTGTAAAGTTTGGTGGAGGAGGGCTAGGCCCCTTAGTTCCAGTGAAGGGAAATCTTAACGCTACAGCATACAATGACATTCTAGACCATTCTGTGCTTCTAACTTCTCGCAACAGTTTGGGGAAGGTCCTTTCCTATGTCAGCATGACAATGGCCCCAATGGTGGGTGAGTTTTACACCACTCCAGCTGACGCTAGGCTCTGCACATGGTGATCTTAGGCTTGTGTGTGGTTGCTCAGCCATGGAAAACCCATTTTATGAAGTTCCAGCTGCTGATGTTGCTTCCAGGCGCAGTTTGGAACTCGGTAGTGAGGGTTGCAACCGAGGACAGGCGATTTTTACATGCTTCAGCACTCGGCGGTCCAGTTTTAGCTTGTGTGGCCTACCACTTCTCTGAGCCGTTTCCAATAACAGTTCTTACAGTTGACTGACTTGTTGGAAAGTAGGCATCCTATGACAGTGCCACATTGAACGTCACTGAGCTCTTCAGCAAGGCCATTCTACTGCCAATGTTTGTCTATGGAGATTTCATGGCTATGTACTCAATTTTATACACCTGTCAGCCTTTGGCTGAAATAGCCGAGTCCACAAATTTTTTTTTCTCTCGTCTCCCTCTCCATCTCTCTCCAGGTTGTTTGGTGCTAAGCCCAGTAAGCAGGCTCTGGTCACCACAGCAGAGAACATGAAGAACTCAACGGTGATCTCCAACCCTCACGCTACCCATGCTGCCCTGGACTCCCCTGGAGGTGTAGGGGGGGAGACCGAGGGCAGCAGCCTCCTGTACGGAGGACGAAACCTGAGCACGGGACATAGCACGCTGGGTAGCGAAAAGGTGAGATAGGCAGACTAGCCTTACCATATGACATGGCATCAGAGTCCATGAACAGAGTCTATACTTGCACAAACAAGAAAATAGGCAACTTTAGCTACCAGCGCCGATCACAATAGGTAGCCCTGTGATAAAATACTTGGCTATGAAAGCGAGCAACCGTGTAGCTAGCAACAGCAGATCGTAACATGACGAACGCTGTAAGAATGCAGCAGACATATGATTTGACCTTGACGAAAATCACTTGATAAATCCATTATTCCTCCTGTGTCCGCCAGAGTGCGTCCAGCCCCGGCTCCATCTACTCCTCCACGGGGCCCACCAACAGCCTGACGTGGGGCACCACCATGAGCACTGGCTCCTCTGCCCAGAGCAGGGAGGGTACCCTGGGTGGGCACAGCGGGCACGGTGGTGGGGCGGGAAGCCTGGGCTACCCCTCGGTCAGCAGCATGCATACCAGCAGCGAGTCCATCGACATGAGCGTGAGCAGTGCTGGCCATGGAGGAAGGGACAGCAGGGAGGACACCCTCTCAGCCCTGGGCAGGACCAGTAGCATCAAGACGGGCATG
>CM042380.1:29654947-29852447 GCA_023634145.1 Thymallus thymallus
CCTCTTACAGTACCTTAATTTTTAAGTTTACACGAGCAGCACCGCAGATACACTATATATACAAAGGTTTGTGGACCCCCCTTCAAATGAGTGGATTTGGCTGTTTCAGCCACACCGTTGCTGACAGGTGTATAAAATTGAGCGTCGGCTGGAGTGGTGTAAAACTTTACAGTTGGCACTATGCATTGGAGGAGTGGAAATGCGTTCTCTGGAGGGATGAATCACACTTCACCATCTGGCATTCCGACGGAATGAATCTGGGTTTGGCGGATGCCAGGAGAACGCTACCTGCCCCAATGCATAGTGCCAACTGTAAAGTTTGGTGGAAGAGGAATAATGGTCTGGGGCTGATTTTCATGGTTCAGGCCCCTTAGTTCCAGTGAAGGGAAATCTTAACGCTACAGCATACAATTACATTCTAGACAATTCTTTGCTTCCAACTTTGTGGCAACAGTTTGGGGAAGGCTCTTTCCTGTTTCAGCATGACAATGCCCCCGTGCACAAAGTGAGGTCCATACAGAAATGGTTTGTTGAGATAGGTGTGGAAGAACTTGACTGTCCTGCACAGAGCCCTGACCTCAACCCTATTGAACACCTTTGGGATGAATTGGAACACCAACTGCGAGCCAGGGCTAATCAGGGGGGACCAACTCCATATTAATGCCCATGATTTTGGAATGAGATGTCTACATACATTTGGACATGTTGTGTATTACAATGAGCAAGATGCAAGACTTCTACGGGACCAAAACAGCTGAGAAGTTTAGTCTCGCACTTCAACTATTCCACGGATCATCAAGTACATTCAGCCTCAAGCCGAGTTTTCTTCTTGAGCGGATGGTCAGCGGGACATAATTACAAATCATTTGGAGATTGCAAATTGACTGCAAGAAGCTCAAACATACATTTTTTTTGTCCATTAAAATAACATCAAATGTATTACAAATACAGTGTAGACATTGTTAATGTTGTAAATGACTATTGTAGTTGGAAACGGCAGATTTTTTATGGAATATCTACATAGGCGTACATAGGCGTTATCAGCAACCGTCACTCCTGTGTTCCAATGGCACGTTGTGTTAGCTAATCCAAGTTTCTAATTTTAAAAGGCTAATTGATCATTAGAAAACTTTTGCAATTATGTTAGCACAGCTGAAAACTGTTGTGCTGATTAAAGAAGCAATAAAACTGTCCTTCCTTAGACTAGTTGAGTATCTGGAGCATCAGCATTTGTGGGTTCGATTACAGGCTCAAAATGGCCAGAAACAAACAGAAACTAGTCAGTCTATTCTTGTTCTGAGAAATGAAGGCTATTCCAAGCGAGAAATTGCCAAGAAACTGAAGATCTCATACAATGCTGTGTACTACTCCCTTCACAGAACAGTGCAAACTGGCTCTAACCAGAATAGAAAGAGGAGTGTCTAGTCTAGTTTGAGAAACAGACGCCTCTCAAGTCGTCAACTGGCAGCTTCATTAAATAGTATCCGCAAAACACCAGTCTCAATGTCAACAGTGAAGAGGCGACTCCAGGATGCTGGCCTTCTAGACAGAGTTGCAAAGAAAAAGCCATATCTTCCTCTGTCCAGTGTCTGTGTTCTTTAGCCCTTAATCTTTTCTTTTTATTGGTCAGTCTGAGATATGGCTTTTTCTTTGCAACTCTGCCCAGAAGGCCAGCATCCCGGAATCGCCTCAGAAAATCACATGGAGACGATTTGCTGGTACTGTATTTTTACAGTCTTTTATGTCCCAAACTTATATGTCTCTTTCTCAGGCTCTTTCTCAGGTGGTGGTGGTAGTAATGGCAGCCCCCAGCAGCAGGAGCAGCCAGACCTACGAATGAGGAGACAGCACTCGTCAGACAGCGTCAGCAGCATTGCCAGTGCAACCAGCCACTCCAGTGTGGGATCCAACATGGACGCCGACGCTAAGAACAAGAAGAATCACAAGAGGAACTGGGTAATATACATTCGCATTCAAACGCACGCTCACACATTTACACGCAGACTGAGTACGGTCACGATCACTCAATAACACACACAACCATATCGTCCTCCAAATGAAATCTACCAACTGGTACGTAGGTCTGTCTCCGTCTCACTTGTTTCTTCATCTTTATATACGTATTTGTTTATTTATGTTTTTGTAACTCACACCCCGGAGTCACTTTCTCAGGCATCTTGCACAGGGGCCAAGGTGAATGCAATATAATTAGCTTTCCATGTAGACTCAGTTACTGTTCAAATGTAGTGTTCTGTTTAGGGTTTGTTACCTTGATCTACAAGTTGTTAGAGGTTTTGTGAAATAGAGAAACCTAGAATTTCCTGTTGATACAGGAAGTGAACATTGTTACATTTCTCGTTGTGTCCCCTCTTGCTCCTTGCTGCTGACAGATCGTGTCTTGCACAGGCGGACACGTTGAAGAAGATGATGTATGCATCCTATTTGTGCACAGGTTCCCATAGATGCTTTTAGGCTGTGTGCCTTTATGTCGATATCTGTAGGCAACAAAAAAGCTTTAGTGTCAAGTGATTGTATGTGTACCGCTTCAAAGATGCTAGCTGGAAACAGACTCTCTAAAGTTAGAGACTCTCTAAAGATACTATTCAACTGTATTTTGTTGTCTACTTATCTTGATGAGCTGATTGTTGCTGTAAGAGCTGCTTTCGTACCCAGCATGTCACTGCTGTAGTGTCTCCTATGTCCATCCTCCAGACTTGGGCTCAACTCCAATAATATTTCAGGAGTTGCATTGCATTCCAGTAGAGGAATTGAGTTTCCAACAGGATTGGAAATGGAATTGAGCCCCACTCTAATTGCTTTAATGGTATTGGCTGCTATTGAACCTGTCTAGACCCTAGTGATTTGTGTTAATCCACTCTGTCCCATGATAACATTGAAGTGACCCTGTATAAGTTGGCTTTAGCTTTGAACGTCTATGTTTGTAGCTCTATAGAGTTATCGTAGAATACTCCTGTCCTTTGTGAGAAGGTGTAGACGGGTGTACTGTCTATATTTCAGTTTCAAAAAGCGAAATACATGTGACATCTTTACGTTCTAGTGATAATAAGCTATTCTCAGAGAGCCCATGGTTCTCACTTGCTTTTTGCACAGAAAAAGGTGTTTCTTTGATAATATGCGGATTGGATAAGCCATATGTGGTAGGGTGTAGTATGTAGGGTGTATGTGGACTGTCTGTGAGGTATCATGGCAAGCAGGGTAGTGGACTGTAAACGAGCCCCCTATTAGAAGGACATCAGTCTGCACCAGTGTGGGTGCAACTTACCCCAGTACACTTTCTGTAGCCTCCACTGTATGTCCTTACCACTAACACACTCAGACACTCCCCACTGAACCTGTGCTGTTTTGTGTCTCTCGCTCTCTCTGTCTTCCTCCGTGCTATCGCTTCATGTGGCAGGTCTATGAGGTAAGAGTGGATGAAAAACTAAGGAAACCGAAAGGCAGCTTAACCTCAAGCTAACTTGAACCTAACCCCAGCACTCTGTAGGTTACTAACACACTCCCTCTCCTGTCCTCCATTACCCCTTAGCTTTCTCTGTAGGTTACTAACACACTCCCACTCCTGTCCTCCATCATCCCTCAGCTTTCTCTGTAGGTTACTAACACACTCCCTCTCCTGTCCTCCATTACCCCTTAGCTTTCTCTGTAGGTTACTAACACACTCCCACTCCTGTCCTCCATCATCCCTCAGCTTTCTCTGTAGGTTACTAACGCACTCCCTCTCCTGTCCTCCATTACCCCTTAGCTTTCTCTGTAGGTTACTAACACACTCCCACTCCTGTCCTCCATCATCCCTCAGCTTTCTTCCCCAGTTGTGTCCATTCCTGATGTGTCTGCTTTCAAACAAAAACTTCATATGGCTCAATTATAATGCAATAATGTCATAGTAATTGTGTAGCAAACATACTAGCTGTAACTTAAAGATGAAACTGAGTGCCTTGGGTGCTGTTTTCTATTCACTGCATTGTAGTTATTTCTCTCTAGTCTACAGTGCATCATACAGTTATACACTTACAGTAGGTGAGGTTAGTGGACTGGATGTCTGTAACCACACACACATACACAATAACCACCTGACAATAACCACCTGACAATAACCACCTGACAATAACCACCTGACAATAAACACCTGACAAAAACCACCTGACAATAAACACCTGACAAAAACCACCTGACAATAACCACCTGACAAAAACCACCTGACAATAACCACCTGACAATAACCACCTGACAATAACCACCTGACAATAACCACCTGACAAAAACCACCTGACAATAACCACCTGACAAAAACCACCTGACAATAACCACCTGACAATAACCACCTGACAATAAACACCTGACAATAACCACCTGACAATAAACACCTGACAAAAACCACCTGACAATAAACACCTGACAATAACCACCTGACAATAACCACCTGACACTAACCACCTGACACTAACCACCTGACACTAACCACCTGACAATAACCACCTGACAATAACCACCTGACAATAACCACCTGACAAAAACCACCTGACAATAACCACCAGACAATAACCACCAGACAATAACCACCTGACAAAAACCACCTGACACTAACCACCTGACACTAACCATCTGATACTAACCACCTGACACTAACCACCTGACACTAACCACCTGATACTAACCACCTGACAATAACCACCTGACAATAACCACCTGACAATAACCACCTGACAATAACCACCTGACAATAACCACCTGACAATAACCACCTGACACTCATTCACACTGACACCTCTTAGTGTTTGTTTTTAGAGCATAAGCTCAAGTCACGGCCTCCCTATAACACTAGTCCTTTCCTCCCTATAACACTAGTCCTTTCCTCCCTATAACACTAGTCCTTTCCTCCCTATAACACTAGTCCTTTCCTCCCTATAACACTAGTCCTTTCCTCCCTATAACACTAGTCCTTTCCTCCCTATAGCACTAGTCCTTTCCTCCCTATAGCACTAGTCCTTTCCTCCCTATAGCACTAGTCCTTTCCTCCCTATAACACTAGTCCTTTCCTCCCTATAACACTAGTCCTTTCCTCCCTATAACACTAGTCCTTTCCTCCCTATAACACTAGTCCTTTCCTCCCTATAACACTAGTCCTTTCCTCCCTATAGCACTAGTCCTTTCCTCCCTATAACACTAGTCCTTTCCTCCCTATAACACTAGTCCTTTCCTCCCTATAACACTAGTCCTTTCCTCCCTATAACACTAGTCCTTTCCTCCCTATAACACTAGTCCTTTCCTCCCTATAGCACTAGTCCTTTCCTCCCTATAACACTAGTCCTTTCCTCCCTATAACACTAGTTATTTCCTCCCTATAGCACTAGTCCTTTCCTCCCTATAACACTAGTCCTTTCCTCCCTATAACACTAGTTATTTCCTCCCTATAGCACTAGTCCTTTCCTCCCTATAACACTAGTCCTTTCCTCCCTATAACACTAGTTCTTTCCTCCCTATAACACTAGTTATTTCCTCCCTATAACACTAGTCCTTTCCTCCCTATAACACTAGTTATTTCCTCCCTATAGCACTAGTCCTTTCCTCCCTATAGCACTAGTCCTTTCCTCCCTATAACACTAGTCCTTTCCTCCCTATAACACTAGTCCTTTCCTCCCTATAACACTAGTCCTTTCCTCCCTATAGCACTAGTCCTTTCCTCCCTATAACACTAGTCCTTTCCTCCCTATAACACTAGTCCTTTCCTCCCTATAACACTAGTCCTTTCCTCCCTATAACACTAGTCCTTTCCTCCCTATAACACTAGTCCTTTCCTCCCTATAACACTAGTCCTTTCCCCTTGTTCTCCTTCCCTTGTTCTCTTTTCTTTATCGGTATCTTTATCGGTATCTTTATCCCTCACTCCCCATCTGTTTTGGGAGTGTATCCTCACACTTCTCTCTCACACACACATACACTCACCCTCCACTCCTCTCTGTCTCTCTCCCCCTGCAGTTGCGGAGCTCCTTCAAGCAGGCGTTCAGTAAGAAGAAGTCTCCTAAGTCTGCCTCGTCCCACTCTGACATAGAGGAGATGACAGACTCCTCCCTACCCTCCTCCCCCAAACTCCCCCACAATGGATCCACAACCTCCAGCCACATGCTCAGGAACTCACACTCCAACTCACTGTACGTATATGGTGGTGTGTGTGTGTGTGTGTGTGTGTGTGTGTGTGTGTGTGTGTGTGTGTGTGTGTGTGTGTGTGTGTGTGTGTGTGTGTGTGTGTGTGTGTGTGTGTGTGTGTGTGTGTGTGTGTGTGTGTGTGTGAGAGAGCTAATGTACAAATGATATCAATGAGCATCTGTGTGCAGGCTGTCGGACTGTCTGGACGCTGAGGCAGAGACAGTGACACAACTCCGCAGTGAGCTCAGAGAGAAGGAGATGAAGCTGACAGACATCCGCCTTGAGGCTCTCAGCTCGGCCCATCAACTGGACCAGCTCAGAGAGGCCATGAACCACATGCAGGTACAGTTGAAGTTTACATACACCTCAGCCAAATACATTTAAACTCAGTTTTTCACAATTCCTGACATTTAATCCTAGTAAAAATTCCCTGTCTTAGGTCAGTTAGGATCACCACTTTATTTTAAGAATGTGAAATGTCAGAATAATAGTAGAGAGATTTATTTATTTCAGCTTTTATTTCTTTCATCACATTCTCAGTGGGTCATAAGTTTACATACACTCAATTAGTATTTGGTAGCATTGCCTTTAAATTGTTTAACTTGGGTCAAACGTTTCGGGTAGCCTTCCACAAGCTTCCCACAATAAGTTGGGTGAATTTTGGCCCATTCCTCCTGACAGAACTGGTGTAACTGAGTCAGGTTTGTAGGCCTCTTTGCTCGCAGATGCTTTTTCAGTTCTGTCCACAAATGTTCTATAGGATTGAGGTCAGGGCTTTGTGATGGTCACTCCAATACCTTGACTTTGTTGTTCTTAAGCCATTTTGCCACAACTTTGGAAGTATGCTTGGGGTCAATGTCCATTTGGAAGACCCATTTGCAACCAAGCTTTGACTTCCTGACTGATGTCTTGAGATGTTGCTTCAATATATACACATCATTTTCCTTCCTCATGATGTCATCTATTTTGTGAAGTGCACAAGTCCCTCTTGCAGCAAAGCACCCCCACAACATGATGCTGCCACCCACACAACATGATGTGGGGCTGCTTTGCTGCAAGGTTCTTCAGCTAAATTTTTCCTCCAAACATAACGATGGTCATTATGGCCAAACAGTTCTATTTTTGTTTAATCAGACCAGAGGATATTTCTCCAAAAAGTACAATCTTTGACCCCATGTGCAGTTGCAAACCATAGTTTGGTTTTATTATGGCGGTTTTGGAGCAGTGGCTTCTTCGTTGCTGAGCGGCCTTTCAGATGATGTTGATATAGGACTTGTTTACTGTGGATATAGATACTTTTGTAACTGTTTCCTCCAGCATCTTCACAAGGTCCTTTGCTGTTGTTCTGGGATTGATTTGTACTTTTCGCATGTATGTTCATCTCTAGGAGACAGAACATGTCTCCTTCCTGACCGGTATGACGGCTGCGTGGTCCTATGGTGTTTATACTTGCATACTATTGTTTGTACAGATGAACGTGGTACCTTCAGGTGTTTGTAAATTGCTCCCAAGGATGAACCAGACTTGTGGAGGTCTTGGCTGATTTCTTTTGATTTCCGCATGATGTCCCCATGACATCATTTTCTGGAATTTTCCAAGCTGTTTAAAGGCACAGTCAACTTAGTGTATGTAAACTTCTGACCCACTGGAATTGTGATATAGTGAATTATAAGTGAAATAATCTGTCTGTAAACAATTGTTGGAAGAATTATTTGTGTAATGCACAAAGTAGATGTCCTAACCGACTTGCCAAAACTATAGTTTGTTACACACACACACACACACACACACACACACATACACATTGTTCTGTTGACCGACTGTTGCTATGTCTTCCTGTGTTTTCTATCAGAGGGAGATAGAGAAACTGAAAGCAGAGAATGACTGTCTAAAGCTGGAGAGTACGGTGGGCAGCAGAGCCCAGGCCTCCATCTCGTCCTCACACCTTCATCATACACACACGCCTACCCCAGGGCCTGGCCTGTCCCAGCACAGCATCAACCTAACTGAGTCCACCAGCCTGGGTGAGAACAGCATGTTTTGATATGGTATCTGTACGGTTTATTATTTTTTATTTGTGTTTGGGTATGATTGCCTTTGAGAGTGGGTTTGCCTGATTGTGTATTTTTATGGATGTGTGTATGTATGAGTCTCACTCTCCTCTCCCGCTTTCCTCTCAGACATGTTATTGGCTGATACCGTGGGAGATGGCGTGATGAGGAAAAAGGGACGACACGTGAAGATAGTGGTCAGTCTGGATGAGGACCTCTCCCAGGAGGTCAGGGCTCGCCACTTCCTGATTGGCTGTATCGGTGTGAGTGGTAAAACCAAGTGGGACGTCTTGGATGGGGTGGTCCGCCGCCTCTTCAAGGTAAACACACTGAATGAATTACTTAATTTATGAATAAAGGTTTCATTCATTTTAATGATCTTACCAACATCAAAATTATCAACCCAAGATCTTCATAGTAGAGTTGCATATCACCTAACCCTTGACCTTTGCCCTCATGCTTCTGTAGGAGTACATAACCCATGTGGACCCAGTGAGCCAGCTGGGGCTGACCTGTGACAGTGTGGAGGGATACAACATCGGGGACGTGCATCGCCATAGCAACACCAGCGCCGCTCACACCCCCGAGCTGCTGCCCTGCGGCTACCTAGTTGGAGACAGCGACACCATCAACATCAGGCTCAAAGGTATGAGGGTGTGTGTTCCTCTAAATGTGTGTATCTCTCCCTACAATCTGGTGTGCGTATAGTGTACATGTGTTCTTTGTGTAAGCTTTTCTCTCTTTCTCTCCCTCCCTCTCTCTCCCTCTCTAGGTGTGAGCAGTGAGAGTGTGGACTGTCTGGTCTTTGACACGCTGATCCCTAAGCTCATGTTGCAACGCTACGTGGCTCTGCTGAGGGAGCACCGCCGCGTCATTCTGTCTGGCCCCAGTGGCACCGGTAAAACACACCTGGCTAATCATCTGGCTAGACACCTGCTCCTGCAGGAGGGCCGACCCCTGACCCCTCATTCCATCGTCACCTTTAACGTGGACCACAAGTCTAGCAAGGTACGTAGCTACAGTTAGGTCCATATATATTTGGACACAGGCAAAATTGTCATACTTCTGGCTCTGTATGCCACCAGAATACAATTAAAATGAGACAATCAAGATGAATTTGAAGTGCAGACTTTCAGCTTTAATTCAAGGGGTTGAACACAAATATCAAGTAAACATTTTAGGAACTGCAACCATTTTTATACACAGTCCCCCCATTTTCAGGGGCTCAAATGTAATTGGACAAATTAATATAATCATAAATATAATGTTCATGTTTAATATTTTGTTGAGAATCCTTTGCAGGCAATGACTGCCTGAATTCTGGAACCCATGGACATCACCAAAGACTGGGTTTCCTGCTTTGTGATGCTTTGCCAGGCCTTAACTGCAGCTGTCTTCAATTGTTGTTTGTTTGTGGGTCTTTCTGCCTTTAGTTTTGCCTTAAGCAAGTGAAATGCATGCTGCATCGGGTTGAGATCAGGTGATTGACTCGGCCATTGCAGAATATTCCACTTCTTTTCCTTAAAAAACTCTTGGGTTGCTTTTGCAGTGTGTTTTGGATCATTGTCCATCTGTACCGTGAAGCGGTACAGATACACTTCAGAATCCATCCGGCTGCTTCTGTCTTCTGTCACATCATCAATGATCATCAAACACCAGTGATCCAGTGCCACTGGAAGCCATGCATGCCCATGCCATCACACTGCCTCCACCATGTTTTACAGATGACGTAGTATGCTTTGGATCATGAGCTGTTCCAAGCCTTCTCCATACTTTTGTCTTCCCGTCATTTTGGTACAGGTTGATCTTAGTTTCATCCGTCCAAAGAATGCTTTTCCAGAACTGGTCAGGCTTTTTTAGATGTTTTTTGGCAAAATCTGGCCTTTCTATTCTTGATGCTTATGAATGGTTTGCACCTTGTGGTGAACCCTCTGTATTTGCTCTCGTGAAGTCTTCTCTTGATTGTAGACTTTGACACTGACACACCTACCTCCTGGAGAGTCTCCTTCACATGGCTGGTTTTTCTTTACCATGGAGAGGATCCTACGATCATCTACCACTGTTGTCTTCCGTGGACGTCCAAGCCTTTTTATGTTGCTGAGCTCACCAGTGCATTCTTTTATTCTCAGAATGTACCAAACTGTTGATTTGACCACTCCTAATGTTCCTGCTATCTCTCGGATGGATTTGTTTTGTTTTTGAAGCCTAATTATGGCCTGTTTAACTTGCAAGGAGAGCTCCTTTGAACGCATGATGATGAAGGTTCACAGCAATAGATTCAAAATACAAATACCGCACTTAGAATCAACTCCAGACCTTTTACCTGCTTAATTGATAAAGAAATAACGAAGGAATAGCCCACACCTGTCCATGAAACAGCTTTTGATTCAATTGTCCAATTACTTTTGGTCCCTTGAAAAAGGGGGCTAGCTACACTCAAGAGCTGTAATTCCTAAACCCTTCTTCCAATTTGGATGTAAATACCCTCAAAGTAAACCTGAGAGTGTGCACTTTCAGCCCATATCCATTATATAACTATATCTTGAATATGTTTTGGTAAAAACCTAAAAATTTCTAAAATTGTGCCTGTGTCCAAATACATATGGACCTAACTGTGTGCCCCTGAAGCACCTCACCGAAGCACAGGGCGCCAGCTGGCGAGACGATACATTGTGTGATGTGATGATTCATTTTCCTTTTTCTGTTATATTAGACATGTATCTTGGAGGGAGAACTCAAATGTGTGTCAATGTTAAAGCAACTCTATAGGGTTTTTGTGTATTGAAAAAATACTCTCTCTCTCTCTCTCTCTCTCGCTCTCTCACTCACCCACTCACTCACTCACTCACTCACTCACTCACTCACTCACTCACTCACTCACTCACTCACTCACTCACTCACTCACTCACTCACTCACTCACTCACTCACTCACTCACTCACTCACTCACTCACTCACTCACTATAGGAGTTGCGTCAGTATCTGTCAGGACTGGCTGAGCAGTGCAGCAGTGACAGACCAGAGGCAGAGAGTCCTCTAGTGGTCATACTGGATAACCTGCACCACGTCTCCTCTCTGGGAGAGATCTTCAACGGAGTGTTTAACTGCAAATACCAATGTTGGTGAGTACACTCACATGCACACACACACACACACACACACACACACACACACACACACACACACACACACACACACACACACACACACACACACACACACCATAGTGTTTATTGTAAATGTGTTGATTTTCTGTGTATGTGTTCTCTCTGTCCCAAGCCCCTACATCATCGGTACTATGAGCCAGGCCACATCCTCTGTCCCCAACCTACAACTCCACCACAACTTCAGGTAGGCTAACTCAACAGCCATAATAACACCAGATATACCAGTTAACTCAAATGACACACAGTAAAATGTTTGAATTTGAAATGCACTTTGCATGATTCATCACTAGGTGGCAGCAACAGACTGGGCAGCAATCCATTGCGCTCTTCATTTCTTCAGAATGGGAAGATGGAGTGTCTTTATTGGCTGTATTCATGAATGAGTAACTAACCTATTAACTCCTCCTCACTGTCGTTTGCATATGTGATAAGATGGGTGCTGTGTGCCAATCACTTGGAGCCGGTGAAGGGCTTCCTGGGTCGTTACCTGAGGAGGAAGCTGATCGAGACGGAGATCAGCAGCCGTAAGCGCACCCTGGAGCTGGTTAAGATCATCGACTGGATCCCTCGCGTCTGGCACCACCTCAACCGCTTCCTGGAGGCACACAGCTCCTCTGACGTTACCATCGGTGGGTAGAAACACAGTGACGTCATAAACCAGGTATATGCCCCAATCCAAAATGTATGGGAATATAAGCACCAAAACATTTAGAGATTTGTGGTGATCATCTTTTCCATTCATTTGCGGTTTAAGGCATATAGTTGGGGTCTGATGTGGTCTAATCTTGACAGTAGGCACATTTTGTGGTCTGAGAAAATCTGACCCCAAAATATTTTGGAGTATAATGTGTTTTATCCATGTTATTGTGCTTTGTGTTACAATATTCTCAATATTCATAACCTCATCTGGCCATAAGCTCATTTTCCAAAAGAGGATGGGAAGAAAAGGCACAGTGGCACTATTTCACATCCGTCTGACCTTTGACCTTTGCCTCCTCAGGGCCACGCCTCTTCCTGTCATGTCCCATGGACGTGGCTGGCTCCAGGGTGTGGTTCACTGACCTCTGGAACTACTCCATCATCCCCTACATGCTGGAGGCAATCAGAGAGGGACTGCAGGTAGGCTATACACACATAAAGGCATGCAACACACACACACACACACACACACACACACATACAACATGTGCATTCACACAGGCACACACAAGCACACTCAAACATATCAGTCACAAAAATAAAAAAATATGCATACAGTCACTCGCATTATGTATAGTACTCACTGTGTTATCATATTATTATCATACCTCTACATTGCTACTTACAATGGTCTCTCCCCTCCACCTGTCTCCCCTTTTTAGCTGTACGGCCGTAGGTCAGCGTGGGAGGACCCTGCACGCTGGGTGATTGACAGCTACCCCTGGTCAGCCACACCCACACCTGCTGATTGGCCCCCGCTGCTGCAGCTCCGCCCAGAAGACGTGGGCTTTGACGGTTACTCCGCCCCCAGGGAGGGCATCAGTAAAGAGCCGCCTCAGAGCGACAGTGACGCAGACCCACTGGTGAGACAACACACACACACGCACACGCACACACAAATTCTCAAAACAGGTTAAGTGTACACATAACACACACAAGCAGGCACTGCAGATCCATGAGACAACACAGACACACACAGTCACACTCACGCTAACCTTTGACCCCTGCGTCTCCGTCCTCAGATGAATATGCTAATGAGGCTGAAGGAAGCAGCCACTTCCTCCAGCCCTCAGAGATACGACAGCGACTCTAATAGCAACAGTCACCAACACGACATTCTGGACTCATCACTGGAGTCAACATTGTGATCCAACTCCTCCCCCTTCCCAAGAAGACAAAAATGCATTTAGTTAAAGTTTTTATGTTCAGTCAATACAATACAATATTTCTTTTGAATGTGTTTTTCAAGCTCACGCCACAAAAATCAAGCCACTTGAATTGTCATATCAAGAACACTATGGGTGCAGGTAACCCAAAACGAGAGAAGACCAACTGAAACAGAAAGCTGCTGCTACATGGTTCTATTTCTGCACCGTCATGGCCGACCGCACTCCTACAGCCAATCCTCATGTACCATTTAGACAAACAACAGACATTTGACACTGTGTATGGAGCATCATCTTCACCATCTTCCTTATTTGCTTTAAACATGGTCGCCTTGTTTAAGCAAACAAAGACTGCATATTTGAGCCAAACCCACCACATCAGCAAGCCAGGCACCTCACGGCTCTTCCCAAGCTGCAGTGCTCTAAACTGGACTACAGATAGAGCTACAGGCCCTCCCCCCTGGAGCATGGTGCTGGAGGTCTCATCTTCTTCATCTCCACAGAGACCAAATTCACTGGTTGCCAATGCCTTTTTATGCTCCCAGTGACACACACACACTCACACCCATCACCATTCACCTGCCCCTACAAGTGATTCCTTTTGTCCCAAACGGGTCGCCGTAGCATAAGCTTCTTCTCCAGACGAAAGTCTCTACTTTGGTGCTCGACTGAACATTAAAAAGGATGCCTTACTTCTTTTGTAACAGACTGGGTGCATTAGCTCTTTTTTTATTTTGTCTTTTTGGCTGTAAACTTACAGGGCTTTAAGTCGACACTCTCTTTGCGTTGTGCCAAGGCAGGTAGGCTTGAAGAGCAGTGTCGACCATCATCATATCAAACACCAACGCCGTGTTATTAAGAGGTTAAGAGGTTATTGGGGCTTGAATAAGGAAAGGGACTTGGGCTTTGATAACATGAAATGAATTGTATTACTCCCAATGCTGAGAAGTTTGTAAACGTTTGGATATAACTTACTAAGGACAGACAACCTGCGAGATAGAAGAGTACATTTGGTTGGTGCTCAAAGTAAACATCAGTTTGTAATGGATATGTAATGAATATGGGGGAACGATTATTAAGGAATTGTTTTAATCTCCATTCCTAACCTACCTGCTATACACCCCTGTGCACCTTTGCCATGCCTGTCCTCTGTTTTGATTATGTGCTGTGTAATGATTATTATTGTCATGACAACATGTTGAGTGAATATGTAACCATGTGTATATGCTGCTTTGTTTAAAGTAATTTTTACTTGAGATCACGTTTAAAGGTACAAATGAGAGCGTATGAAATGAGAGTTGTTAAAGACTGATTATGGCTTCAGGTCTAAACATAATAGATATTTTCTTGGCTTCGGAAATGTGTATATTGTCCCTTTTCCTCCAAACCTTCATCCTAGGAGGGGAAGTGTGTTTTTAGGTCCTATGGGTTATTTGTTTCCAGCATCGAATCCATTATCTTGTTTGAGTGTTCTTGGTCATCAATCCTATGCAACATTCATTTTTAACTCAAAATTGAAGCCAAACCTTATAAGTTCAGTTCTTTATGGTTTTTCAGCACTGCAAGTGAACAGATTTTGTGAAGAATTTTTTGGGAGCTGGTACAGTCTTTGTTAATTTACAAATCAAATCAAATGTGTGTCTGTACAGTTGGAGGGGGTCTCTTGTCATAGTAAATGTGTGTCTGTACAGTTGGAGGGGGTCTCTTGTCATAGTAAATGTGTGTCTGTACAGTTGGAGGGGGTCTCTTGTCATAGTAAATGTGTGTCTGTACAGTTGGAGGGGGTCTCTTGTCATAGTAAATGCAATGGATATGTATGTGTTGGTCAGTCTGTATGGACACCTGTGAAAAACCTGCTCGCTTTGAGAAGTTTGGACGGTGAAATGAATGGAGTCGCTGTTGAATTCACATGTTCTTAAAACTCAATGAATGTGTAGCCTTCTTTGCTATGTAAAAAAAAAAAAAGTATATATGTAACATAACAGTGTAAATACTTGATTACCTTGCAACATTCTGATGACTTTTCTAGCTAATTTGTAACTACTTGAAAAGGAGTATTTTGTGTACAGTCTCTTTTGCATCAGAGCAGGTGTGTGGAGTTTATCATCAATGTTCTCTCCAGAGCTCGGAGAACTGATTCTGAAGATCACTGTACTGGTCTTAAGTTATTTCAATAATCAATAAAAATCATGGTTATTTACTAATGAATGCAATGTGACTTTCTTATCAATGGTGTCTCTCTACTAACATAAACCTATCTATCTATATATTTAGCATTTTTGTTGTTGTTAATTTCCAGTTTGTATCAGACGTTATACCATGTAACGTTCACATTTTATTTGGCATTTGTACAAAACATAGTGAAATATTAACACATATACATACACACACAATACATTGAGTTAAGAAATCCGTATAAATTATGCACGAAATGTCTACACTTTTCGATAAAAACTCGAAGTAGTCCATGTAACTCAATTTTCTTGGCATAAAATGTCCATACAAATAGTTGTACAAAATACTGTACAAGTGAAAGAGCTGTGCAAAACAGCAAATCATTTCTAAGTATATCCTATAAACAGGGACGGCTCCAGGCATAAGCGATATAAGCGGTCACTAGGGCCCCTCGGCCACTAAGGCCCCTCGGTCACTAGGGCCCCTCGGTCACTAGGGCCCCTCGGCCACTAGGGCCCCTCGGTCACTAGGGCCCCTCGGTCACTAGGGCCCCTCGGCCACTAGGGCCCCTCGGTCACTAGGGCCCCTCGGTCACTAGGGCCCCTCGGCCACTAGGGCCCCTCGGCCACTAGGGCCCCTTTTTAACTTAGTAATGTTCTCAACTTACTGTTGAGAGTTAGAACAGTAGAAAACACAAGGTGCAAGTTTGAAATTTGGATATGCATCAGCAGCTTTTCTCTGGTTTTGTCAGTCACTGACAGTCACTCAATTAGCCATTCCTGAAAACAATTTGTAGATTGGTAAATTAGTTATTGGTAAGTTAGTTATTGGTAAGCCAGTTATCTAAACTTGTAGAAAAAAATATGGAAATATGAAATAAATACATTTCTTCTTAGTAGTTGGGTCTAAATTAAGGCATACAGCCTCTTGCAAACCTGGTCACATAGATACAGTTCATCTGTGGATAACGATTTTATAAACATATCTTTGAGTTTTTATAAATAAATTAAGAAACTGTGATCTCGTCTTCATCCGATTCTGAGAATTCCGAGTGCTTGCTGGAGAGAGATGGCGACGAAAGGTTCGATCCACCGCTGTTGGACATCACGCGCCCCGCCGCGGGGGAATGACAAAGACCAGGCGCGCCGTTAGCGCCGAATGGGTCCTCTTCCATCTCGTCCTCCTCCTCTTCCTCCGCGGAGGACTTCTTGCCGACGTCGCTGAGGTCTGGGTGTGGGTTCGTTTTGGTGGGCAGGGTCTGTTCGCGACAACCTCCTGACGACAGGAGCTCCCTCTCTTTAGAGTTCCTCCACTTCATTCTGCGGTTCTGGAACCAGATTTTAACCTGGAGAAAGAGTAGGAATAATATAACCAGTTAGTTCAGTTTCAATTTGTATAGGTTGACTGTATTACAGAGTTTCAATAATACAAACCGTATCAACTTTAGCATGCATACGCGTTGGAAAGAGCAATTACGCGTGTATTACGCACAGCATAAGCCCTGGTCGAATACAAGTAAAGTATTTACCTGTGAGTCTTTGAGACCGAGCTTTGAGGCCAGCTTCTTTCTGTCTGGTTTGCTGATGTATTTCTGTTTCTGGAACATCTTCTCCAGAGCTTTGCGCTGCACGTCAGAGAACACTGCCCGTCTGAGCATCCCTCTCCTCGGCTTTCCTCTGTTGACCAGTGGCCAAGAGAAGGTCCCGGGGATGGGCACGACCGATGAAGACGCTATAGAAGAGGAGAAGGTGAAACGTTAATTCATAAAACCATGTCAGAACGTAGCAATAGGCTTAAAATAGACGTTAATGTCGGTCCCATGGAAGGCTATTTCTTTAGCCAACTAGCCTACTTTTTTACACTTGTGTACAAACTTTGCAATCTGTTATGATTGAATATGCTTCCCCCTTTGGCCGCGGAATACGTCTCCTTTTTGAGTGAAATGGCACGAGGTGACTAATTAGCACACTGGCCGGTCCCCAGCAGCATTGGTATGGTAAAGAGGCAGCGTATCTTTAAGGAACCCCGCGAGGGCGGATAGAGGAGTTAATAAACCGTGAACGGTAATTGTGTAGTAATGAACTAACGCAGAAAAGACTCTGGACAGGCTGCGAAGGCCATATATTATCGCAACAAAAGGAGATTTACACTTTCAAACTAAACACCACTGCATACCTGAATACTGATGCTGAGGGGCCCAGGGTGCATTTTTTTTCTGCCCTCAAATCATTTTCATTAAATGAACACGAAAAGCTATTCAGGGCGCTCGAGCTGTTTTGTGAAGGTATTCAGCGCAGCCCATGAAAAGACTTTATAGACTTTTCTAAGAGATTATTCTTTATCTCGCCCTTTAGATTGGCCTCAGGGTTTAAAAAGAGAGACGAAGGGGGACGTTTAAGGCATGGTGTGTTTTTCAGGTCAGGGAAATAGTAAAACACGGAACATTTTTAATGTGCACTGATTTGATTATTGTTCATGCAACTAATAATTATTTCCAAGACACTGAAATATAGCACACTTGCGAATGTATGTCTATCTATAAGCCTACCATTTTTTGCCAAATAACTTGGGCTAAGACTATCTCCATATCCACAACTCATGGTTGCACTTCCCATAATCAGGCACAACAACGAGCTATGTGGTCTTGTGAGAATATTGAGAGCTGTGAATGGCGCCTAATAGGGAAATTAGTGCATGACTGGTCCACGCCTCTTGCCCGCCTGGTAGAAGTCACTCTGGGGTGCGTGGGTGGCTTGCGCCGGGGGGAGCTGACCAAATTGGTCATGGTGCTGAAAGCATTGTTGGCAGCCAGTGACCCAGTGCCCCTGCCCTGTGGGAAAACGAAGGACTGTGCCGAGAAGACTCCAAAATGGCCTTAATGCAGGAGACGGTGGGGGGACGAGACCGACCCACAGCCCGCCTCAAAATTAAACCGTGATGATTCCGGATAATTGGTTAATTAAATAAATTAGCAGTTGAGGAACAGAGGGCTATGTTAGCAACCAGTGAGCTCAGCAGCAGAGAAGTCAGTGCAAATGGAATCAATCGCACTCACCCCACCACGCCCACTATGAAAGCACCGAAAAGTTTTGCAATGATATGCGTGCCTATATAGGGCATGTGCAAAACGGTGCAACTTTCAGAGCTTTCCAGAAAGCATCGAAAGCATTATTTCGAGTCCATATGGAAAGCCGTTCTATAAAACATGTTGATATGAACAGTTCTGAACGTTGTCCCAGGCGAGTATCAACAGTGCGTAAAGTGCATGATTAGTTCTTTACCTGGGAAATATGTAGACCTGAAGAAGGCTGGGTGGAAGGATCCGTCGAAGTAGGGGAGAGAGAAGGCCTTGGGGTGCATCGTGTGGTGGATGGCGCGCGGCAACGATGCTGTAGAGGAAAATACCACGTGTCAAGGAACGCCAACATCAAGGTAACACACATGAAGAGACAAACATGTTTATCTTTTTTACAATATGCTAAGAAACTTCTAAAATGACCAATTAGAAAGAAGGTCAAACTTTCCCAACATCACACTTACCGGTCTTTGGTGATGGTGCAAGGATTGCGCTGACTCCAAACTTCAGATACGTTGGGTCTTTACTGCTCGGTTGTGACGTTTTCGGCGAGCATGATTCACGCGTCAAGGCTGTTGGAGAGACGATGCGCTCCTGTGGCATGGCACTGAAGGACATGGTGTTGGCGGTTGTCACCGGGGAGACGCTTGCTGAGGGCAGCGTCCGGCTCAGGTGGTACCCCGCCGGCCTGCTTATCCGCAGCAGGTCCTCCACTAGGAAGCTGGAGTGGGTTGGAAACGCGTTCTGCAGGGACTGGTGGAGCGGCAAGGCGGCGGAGGGGCGGTAAAGGCCTGGGTACATCGCATTGGGCGCAAGGACGCTTGGGATCATCATGGTCCCGTCTGTAGTATAACGCAACACGAAACGATCTGTTAAAATCCTCCGTCAAGAACAAGTGAGGATCTGATAGGTTCCAATCTGAATGACTTGCTTTACACCTCTGGCCCCTCTACTCTGGGGAGAGGCGTTTTATAGCAGGCTGCCCCAAAGTCCCTTTCAGAAATGTCAGCCTCAACAATGAGGTTTAACAAAGTTCTCTACATGGGTCGCTTTCAAGCGCCGTCTCGGGGAGCGCTGATTGGCCAGAGAGTGCAATTTATGATTGGATTAGACTTCATAAGCAAGGAGCACACAATGTACCTTCCACAAAAGAGGCATAGTCATTCATTTTGCGTATTGACCACCTTCCATTGAGGCCCTGCGATTGGGTTTTGTTTGGCGGAGACGCACGCAGTCTAATTAAAAAGCTATCCTAAAATATTCAAACATAATTTGGGGCTTCTGAATGAGGGCTTAACCAGAAGAAGCAGCTATATTTATTCAGCTCCCCTGCTGTGTTTTAATAGATCAAAAGTCCTAATGAAAGCTACAGCCT
Source organism: Thymallus thymallus (assembly GCA_023634145.1). NCBI lineage: Eukaryota > Metazoa > Chordata > Actinopteri > Salmoniformes > Salmonidae > Thymallus > Thymallus thymallus. Next base: position 29,674,821 of record CM042380.1, read on the forward strand.
ACCAAAAATGAATGCAGTTGAGTTAATACCACATTGCTTAGGCTGTAATAACTTGATCATAACGACAACAACAACACCAATTAATTCGTATTACAACAACGATAAAGAATAAATATTGCATAAATATTGCATGAATGCATCAATAATATAGGCTATGAATATTGACAATCATTCTCACAATTATAATAACCAATATAGATTCGTTTAAAGATAGGCTAAGTCTAATCGCCATGGTTTCATTTAGCGTCCTTTAAAACTAGCCTACTTCAAAATGTGAATTCGTTTAGGAATATGTGGGTTGCGTAAAATGTCAATTGGCTTCGTGTTTCATCTGATTCTCAACACTCAATCTGGACCTCGTCATGGAATAATGTCTTAAACGGATTTCTGCTCTCGGAACGCTTTAACAGATGTGTTAAATATCACGGGCTTTGCAAAGTCTTCATTCAGTGCGCCAGACCCAGACCCACTGCACATTTTGAGCGCACAGGAGAAGTGTGCGGCCCTATCCGCGCGCTGCTGATCCTGTTAACCATGAACTAACTGTCACCCTCAGCTGCCATGACGCCCCTCTCTCCTTTTCTCTCCCTCAAAAAAGCCCTACTGGAATAAAAGCTTTATTTCTATAGACGGGGTTTGTTCTGCTGTTTTAACCAGCTGAATAAAAGTGCATCTGTGATTTGATTTAAAACGCATTCATATGAGCGGACATTGAAAGCTGGTATAAAACTCATATTAAAGCGGGATTTGAGCCTGTTACCGTCGCGTTTAGTCTGCTCTGTCTTTAACCAGACATTAGCATTAAACGAAATCCATTTCCAAACAGAAATTAATTAATGTAACTGTTTTTTTGTTTTGCCAAAATAGGGTATAGGCTAGAATAGTAAGCATATTCAAACAATGTCAAACTAAAAAATAGCCAAATGTCAAAAAGCCTAAGCTCATAAGACGTATTTGTTTATTAAAAGCAAAACAAAAATATAGGCTAACGAAATAAAATAAGGTAAATGGGATACCTAGTCATTTGCACAACTGAATGCATTCAACCTACCAGAAATGTTTAGTACATATTAGCCTAAATATATTCTTATCAAGTTATGCTATAGTTTGCTTTCAGGACAAACACGGTTAAAGGCATTTTTTTTAAGCATAAACAAACGAAAAACGAATGTTATGATGTTAGTTTATACTTTCTTTCTTCATACTTCAATGCATTATTTTAAGCACGTGATTTAATGTATCCTAAGTTTAATCGACATTACAGACAATATATTTAGCCTATGTTTGATATAAATGTTATTCGAGTAATGATAGTCTAAGTGGTTCAACATGAATCGAATGGTCACAATCCGAATCGAGTGGTCACAATCCGTTAATTAAAACGGAACGCCTCCGTGAAATGATTCCCTCGTGAGAGAAAGAGAACGCTTATCAGACGTGCGTTAGCCTTTCTGCTTGGCGAAAAAAGAAAGGTCTGCGTCACCATTCACGGCGGAAGTAACTAGACCTTCAAAGCCCTTTGTGACTGCAAGCAGATGGTTTGCAGGAAGCCTCGATCACCGAGACTAAATTCTACTAGCTTTGCAAGCTTGCCACGTCTTGGCCTCTTTTACCAAACAGAGTAAAAACAGCTGGCTCCGGCTGAATTAAAGCCATTAAAAGCACATCTCTAAAATATTACAGGACAATCCAACCCCTCCACCCCTCCCCCCGCTCGGTCCCACCATCGATTTGACACAAGACAGAATGCTTCTGCATTGAAACAGAAAGGGGTCTATGGAAAGACCCGGACCTCAGGTCCTTAACGCTGCCTTCACATTTCAAAACAATTTACTAAATAGATTAACTTAACCATTGTCTTGCGTCACTTTCTGCTTCGTTTTAAGTGAATGGGTTGAGTAAATATGTTACCCATGCATGAAGGCTTCTGTATGGCCCGTTACATTGTGTCCAGGGTCCGACAGGTGGTCAGCTGTTTATCATTCTACCATTATTTGTTGGTGACGTCAAGGAAAAGGAACCCCCCAGCCCCCATCTTTTCAGCGCTCGGATGGACCATCTACCCCTCTTTAGTGTCGCACGCGGAGGTGTCCCGTTTCATTTTCAAAGTGGGGGAATTCTCTTTTCATGATTGCATTAAAGACCTATAAATTCGACCTAAGGGAACATTTAATTCACTCAAAAAAAGTACCCTGTCTACTCTATACATAACCGCAGATAAATAAGTGATTATCAACACAACAGCCCCATAGACATAATATGCGACCCTTTCTTAAACCAGTTCTGAAAACAGCCCAAACACCCAGACTTTAGGTTACGCATAGCGGTTTGTTGACTTTCATTGCGTATCCAACGGCTGTACATGTAAACTGACTCATCAATGCCCTTTAATGTACCCTAACTTTACCTCAGAGAATCTACAATGAGGCTGTATATGACTGTAGACAGGTTCTCCGCTGAGGGCTAAGATAACCTTTATGCGGCATCTGTTGCAGTGCAAAAAAAAAAACATCCAGGGAATTAGCAATGCCACAAGATTCAGAGGAGCAGTGACAAGCATTACATCGATATTAACTTTGTATTAAACATAGGCCCCTCCTCCCCAAATGGAGTAAAGCCATATCTCCTTCCCGGACAATGCGCTCTGTTCGGAGATTCCATGCACCTGTTCTTTGACTGCTAAGCAGCCAGTCCGTGCGCGCAAACGGCGCTGGGAGAAAACGTATTATTTTCATCCTAGGGAGGTCATTTACCTCATGCTTGTCAGATATGATCTTTCAACATTGTAGTCTTGAAGTGTATTTTGATTACTTAATGTTTAATTTCGTATTCGTTAGCAAAATATATTGCATGCCAGTTGTGTAGCCTATGCATTGCACTGTCTAATTAATTAATATATAGTTATGCTATGATGTCATCTGTATTATCAGTTTATAAGCATACCTCAAACACATGTACATTTAATATGTGTATTTTACTGTTCTGCTGTAACCCCACCCCTCGCTCTTATATCAGCACTGTCCTGCCTGCATCTCAAGTTGAGTTCTAATCCTTTTAAGGACAGTTTGCATATCATTCTCCCATCTAAGAGAAAGGCCACAACCCTCTCCATTCACCGGGATCCTCTGCCTCCTTTCACCGGGGCCACAGCCACCAGAATTAGCATAATCTGACAACCAGTGCTATTGTTCATGACCTTTGTATGCAAAGTTAATTGCTCATTAATACCAGACCAACCAGAGGGGTGCAGAGGAAGCAGCGTAGTCAGATTCAGCTGGTTTGAAACAGGCAGGTAGTGGTTATTGGAATAAAGTCTTAGAAAGAAGTGTATTCTAGCTGAAAACATCAGGCAATGTAAATGTATTTCCTAAACAGACCCATAATTAAAAGGGGAAGACATGCCATATCTCTGTTGCCTGCATTTATGGCCAGTTATGGCATTTTCTTTGGAGGTTGAGATGCAAAATAAATATTACCAGATGCTTTTTACATTAGATTTCCATCTTGTCTCTGTTTGTAAACAGAAACAAATCAGTGAGGTAGCCTAAGTCTCAGATAATGGACATGGGTGGCGGTGGAATTAATAAAACCCTTCAGGGTCTTTTGCATTTCAAATATATATGTAATTTTCCAACAGTTCTTCTGGGACCCGTTTTACTCCTAGCCCACAACCCCCCCCCCCCCCACACACACACACACACACACACACACACACACACACACACACACACACACACACACACACAACACACACACACACAACACACACACACACAACACACACACACACACACACACACACACTCACACACACACACACACACACACACACACACACACACACACACACACACAACACACACACACACAACACACACACACACACACACACACACACACACACACACACACACAACACACTCCCCCAAAAGCCTTAAATTCGTCACAGTGGCTCAACGGTAATCAATTGCAAATGTATCTCACTCTCAGTTTAATCTCATCTGGCCAACAGTTTCACGGGTGCAGGACGATTTGCAAGAGGGGGCCGCCGCACCCCCTCAACACCCCCATCATACCCCCTCAACACCCCCATCATACCCCCTCAACACCCCCATCATACCCCCTCAGCACCTGGCAGGATTTTGGGGTAGCGTCTTGTAAACGCCCGCTGCTTAAACGGGAGCCCCCTCTAAGCACCCAAGCGTCCCTGCGCAGCACGGAAAGAGGGGTGAGCTCTGTGGTTGTCAACACCGGTTTAGATTAGAGGTCCTGTAGTGACATTAGCCATTACTCCCATAGTCAAACCAACACTGGGGTAGTAGGATTGTTTAATATAGATATAGAGCCAATAGAAATAGTTGTGATTAGAGTGTGGGCGTGAGTAAAATGGTATTGCGTGACATTAATGTTTTTTCCATCTTTAGTGTCATTTTAGGCTTTTTGTAACATACAAACACTGTGCTGTGTTATTGTAGTTAACAACTGTAATAACATGAGAACATAAACTTTGAGAATGCAAACTTTACCATCAAACATAGGCTACCCTTTGCAAGTGGCACACAGCAGGCCTAATTGGTTGCATACTGTGCTGTACAATTGCTAGGTTAATATAACATGTTGTTTGCTTACCGGTACATCATGTGAATACTTGATAATAATGTCTGAAAATCCCGTATAGACTGGGCATTTGTTTTGTTACAGCCTGAATTTAAAATTGATTAAATTGAGAATTAGTGTCACTGGCCTACTCACAATACCCCATAAGGTCCCTCAGTCAAGCAGTGAATTTCTAACACAGATTCAACTACAAAGACCAGGGAGGTTTTCCAATGCCTCGCAAAGAAGGCCAGCTATTGGTAGATGGGTAAAAAAAATAATAAGACATTGAATATCCCTTTGAGCATGGTGAAGTTATTAATCACACTTTGGATGGTGTATCAACACACCCAGTCACTACAAAGATACAGGCGTCCTTCCTTAGTCAGTTGCCGGAGAGGAAGGAAACCGCTCAGGGATTTCACCATGAGGCCAACGGTGTCTTTAAAAACAGAGTTTAATGGCTGTGAAAGGAGAGAACTGAGGATGGATCAACAACATTGTAGTTACTCCACGATACTAATCTAAATGACAGGGTGAAAAGAAGGAAGCCTGTATAGAATAAAAAATATATCAAAACATGCATCCTGTTTACAATAAAGCACTTAAGTAAAACTGCAAACAATATTGTAAAGAAATTAACTTTATTTCCTGAATACAAAGCGTTACGTTTGGGACAAATCCAACACAACACATCACTGAGTTCCACTCTTCATATTTTCAAGCATGGCGGTGGCTGCATCATGTTATGGGTCTGCTTGTCATCGGCAAGGACTAGGGAGTTTATTTAGGATACAAATAAACAGAATAGAGCTAAGTACAGGCAACATCCTAGAGGAAAACCTAGTTCAGTCTGCTTTAGACCAGACACTGGGAGACAAGTTCACATTTCAGCAGGACAATAACCTAAAACACAAGGCCAAATATACACTGGAATTGCTTAACTAGACAACATTGAATGTACCTGAGTGGCCTAGTTACAGTTTTGACTTAAATAGGCTTGAACATCTATGACAAGACTTGACAATGGCTGTCTAGCAATGATCACAACCAACTTACCAGAGCTTAAAGAATGTTGTGTAATAATGTGTAAATATTGTACAATCCACATGTGCAAAGCTCTTAGAGACTTACCCAGAAACACTCACAGCTGTAATCGCTGCCAAAGGTGATATAACATGTACTGACTCAGGGGTGTGAATACTTACGTAAATTAGATATTTATGTATTTCATTTTCAATACATTTGAAATATTTTCAAAAAACATGTTGTCACTTTGTCATTATGGGGTTTTGTGTGTAGATGGGTGAGAAAAAAACATAGTTTTGAATTCAGGCTGTAACACAAAAAAGGTACTTTCTGTTGTAAGACTGCATAAAATAATCAAACCAATCAATCAATCACTTTTCCTTTTCCTGTGTGTGTGTGTGTGTGTGGGGGGGGGGGGGGTGTCAGTATGGGAGGGGGTTCTTAAAACAGAACATATGAATGAGTGGCTTGGGGGTGTGAGGAGGGGGAATGGGGGGTGTGTGGTATGGTTGAGGGATTCTGGTGCCTGTTGGCCCTATGGCATTGATGCGTCGTTGGCCATATAATCGGATTGGGAGGTGGTGAAAGTGAGCCCCGGTGCTTATGTCAGTTTGCGTCTCGTCAAGTTGAATAGTACGCATGGCTGAGGAGCGCAGCGGCCGCTCACCATTGAGGCTCTCTCGCCGCTCGTGGCTAAGCGAATCTAAAAGAGAGAAAAAGCCCTCATTGGATTCATATATAATTCTCACTCAAGCGTTTTGATGCATTTGCATAAGAGGGGTAAACCGCTGGTCGCTTTTCAGCTGTGTGTGCGTAGCATCGATATGAGTTAGATACAGTTATTCTACTGTCAGAATTAACTACAAAGTGTAAATGGGATAATTTTGGTCATAAAGTCAGTCTCATCTAAAATGGAGTTAGGAACATCCATGCGTCACAACGGGTAAATGGAAGTTGGGTTTTGATTTGACAATGTCCATTTTCCCACTAAAATGGGGTGAACAGTTGCGGTGATTGCTCTCTATCCAATTACATAGACAGTCTGTTTATATAAGACAACATGTCACACTTTTTTTTTTACTTGAGAAACACCTTAGTTAGATGTAAAATTGCGCAACTAATTCATCTTCGGCAAAACTGAATTTTATTACAGAGTTATTGAGTTATCTTAGATTCATTCTGAGGATTTTCAGGAAGTGAAATAGGCTTCCAGGCCTACAGTGTCTAATAGGGGACAAACATCACAACCAAACATGGAATCGGTCAGGGAACATACCAAGATTTAAATCTCGTTTTTTCTCTCATGAGCAACAGAAAAACACACGTGCCAATCGGCATGTTCAGGGGCTTTTTAAAGCAGGAGTCAAACATTTAACCCACATGTAGTTCAATTAATTGACATGGACTCGTTTGAGATATTAGTTTGTGCCCAATTCAGATTTGAGATAAATTGACTTAACAATGGACTCAAGTCACAAAATCTTGACTTAGGTCTCTATTCAACCTGTATCACTGAAGCGATTGAAACCTAAAGGTAATTTCTGATTGAGCCGACATATGCAGCGTTTACCGTGAATGCAGTCTCCACTAACGTGGTAACATTGCCTTTAAATTTCAATCACAGCTCAACTTCCGCTATACTGTACGTATTGAATGGCCCTTAAGTCCATGTTTTATTCACTTAAGTCCATGTTAAGTCTACTTATGTCAAGTCTGCTCCAAAGATTATAGGACTTTTTTTTCCCTTTGGCAATTTTATGTAGCAGTGCAGCTGTTGTGGGATTACCTGTTATTTTGAAGAAGAGAATACAGAACAAGGTTAAAAATAAAATAAATTAAGATATATGTCTATGAAAAGTGTCGGTGAAGACAATTTCATATTTTTTACTTTCTTTTATACTTCTCTGAAAATAGCAGATGTGAACTATGAACAGGTGCAAATGTGACAGATATACAGTACATGGACCTTTTATATAATCAAGATTTATGAAAGTATAGACTTAACTTTAGGATGTGGCCTATTGAAGTGAAAATTGCAGTGTTTTAATAACTTTCCAGATATGAAACAAACAGAAAATCATAATATCAGTCAAACCTTTTTTTCTTCTTCCATGATGTAGAATAAGGCCTTGCTGGCAGAATAGAAGGATGCAGTTGGAAAAAAACAATGTAACCGGGCAAGTCAGTTAAGAACAAATTCTTATTTACAGTGACGGCCTACACCGCAGTTGTGTGCCGCCCTATGGGACTCCCAATCACAGCCAGTTACGATACAGTTTGGGATTCAAACCAGGTTGTCTGTAGTGATGCCTCTAGCAGTGAGATGCAGTGTCTTAGACCACTGCACCAGGTTGTCTGTAGTGACTCTAGCAGTGAGATGCAGTGTCTTAGACCACTGCACCAGGTTGTCTGTAGTGACGCCTCTAGCAGTGAGATGCAGTGTCTTAGACCACTGCACCAGGTTGTCTGTAGTGACGCCTCTAGCAGTGAGATGCAGTGTCTTAGACCACTGCACCAGGTTGTCTGTAGTGACGCCTCTAGCAGTGAGATGCAGTGTCTTAGACCACTGCACCAGGTTGTCTGTAGTGATGCCTCTAGCAGTGAGATGCAGTGTCTTAGACCACTGCACCAGGTTGTCTGTAGTGACGCCTCTAGCACTGAGATGCAGTGTCTTAGACCACTGCACCAGGTTCTGTAGTGACTCTAGCAGTGAGATGCAGTGTCTTAGACCACTGCACCAGGTTGTCTGTAGTGACGCCTCTAGCAGTGAGATGCAGTGTCTTAGACCACTGCACCAGGTTGTCTGTAGTGACGCCTCTAGCAGTGAGATGCAGTGTCTTAGACCACTGCACCAGGTTGTCTGTAGTGACGCCTCTAGCAGTGAGATGCAGTGTCTTAGACCACTGCACCAGGTTGTCTGTAGTGACGCCTCTAGCAGTGAGATGCAGTGTCTTAGACCACTGCACCAGGTTGTCTGTAGTGATGCCTCTAGCAGTGAGATGCAGTGTCTTAGACCACTGCACCAGGTTGTCTGTAGTGACGCCTCTAGCACTGAGATGCAGTGTCTTAGACCACTGCACCAGGTTCTGTAGTGACTCTAGCAGTGAGATGCAGTGTCTTAGACCACTGCACCAGGTTGTCTGTAGTGACGCCTCTAGCAGTGAGATGCAGTGTCTTAGACCACTGCACCAGGTTGTCTGTAGTGACGCCTCTAGCAGTGAGATGCAGTGTCTTAGACCACTGCACCAGGTTGTCTGTAGTGACGCCTCTAGCAGTGAGATGCAGTGTCTTAGACCACTGCACCAGGTTGTCTGTAGTGATGCCTCTAGCAGTGAGATGCAGTGTCTTAGACCACTGCACCAGGTTGTCTGTAGTGACGCCTCTAGCACTGAGATGCAGTGTCTTAGACCACTGCACCAGGTTCTGTAGTGACTCTAGCAGTGAGATGCAGTGTCTTAGACCACTGCACCAGGTTGTCTGTAGTGACGCCTCTAGCAGTGAGATGCAGTGTCTTAGACCACTGCACCAGGTTGTCTGTAGTGACGCCTCTAGCAGTGAGATGCAGTGTCTTAGACCACTGCACCAGGTTGTCTGTAGTGACGCCTCTAGCAGTGAGATGCAGTGTCTTAGACCACTGCACCAGGTTGTCTGTAGTGACTCTAGCAGTGAGATGCAGTGTCTTAGACCACTGCACCAGGTTGTCTGTAGTGACTCTAGCAGTGAGATGCAGTGTCTTAGACCACTGCACCACTGGGGAGACAGTTTAATGCATGATTAATATAAATAATTAGGTGTGCTTCCTCTTATTATTATTAATATTATTATTCAATTTATTCCGCCCGCTCTAGAGCTTAAATTATTTAAGCTATTAACACGAAACCAACTTCCAAATGTCAAGACTACCCCAACTCTGATATTTATACTTTTGGAACTCAAACAATATTTAAATGAACTCCCAATGTATTTAAATGGCAAGAAAAGGCGCAGAGACTTGAATGGTAAAAAAATTAAAAAAATTATAGACCTACGGTATCTCCTTCTACACCGTTTAAGCTCTCAACACCAAACCAACATGGACATGGTTCAGACTGGTCCATTTTATATGGCTTGTCAAAGGATCTTTGATACTATGCATACTTTGGGAACTATGACCATTGTATTTGTATAAATGAACATGGGTTTGAACCAGAACCATAGGGATGTGGTAGCAATTCAAAATGGTCCTGCTCCTTGGTTAATTAAGCTACAAGACCAACTTTAAAATGTTCACGCTATCATAACTTCAAATTCTCTAAAATTCTTTATAAACATTTGAATTAGCAACATTTGCATAAAATAACTCACCAACAGTAATTCTTTAACCTTTTAAGCTAGAGGCACCAAACCAACTTTCTCATGTTCAGGCAATCCTAACTTCACATTCTTAAAAACATTTATAAACTATAAACAGTGATTAATTAGCCTTATTTTCCAATTGTTTCGAAATAGAACCATCATTTGATTTTGTTCAGTTCCACTGTTCAGACCAGCAAAATAAAGTTGCAAAAAAGTTTCAAACACAAAAAAGTACTGGTTTCGTATCGTTCCTTTCAGTTCCTTTTGGACATTTTGTTTAATCATTTAGCTCCACATTAAATTACTTCACCAATGGATGGAGCAGCTTGCTATGGAGAAGGCAAGCTACTGTATGTACATGCATTGGACAGACAACTGTAGTGTAGGGTGTGACATGAGACAGAAATGTTGTGGGTGAGGAGAGTGCTGAGCGTAAAGCGCTGGGCATCTTGTTGTTATGACATGCATTATCTGAATTAGACCCACAGAATTATACCTACAGAGGAGCGGCTCCTATGGAGGAACTTTGAATGTCTTTGAACTTCAGAAAGTAAAAAGCTTGTCTGTGCAGAGCGGCACCAGAATTTAAATAAAAACATGTCTTACCTTTTTGTAGTTAATAACTCCAATGTGAAACATGATAACTCTAGTATCCATAACTAGCATTGAAAAAGTTTATCCATTGTTCTCTCCCTAATTTCTGAATCGTGCCTGTAACGTTGGTAGCTACAGTAGACTATGCATGCTCTGGGGAGAGGGGCAGGTAGCCTACACACAGACACTGGTAAAGATTTTCAGCTGTCAGGCAGGCAGGCAGACACTGGAATACGTTTCCGAGTGACAGTGAGGGCTTTGCATAGGTGCTTTGTTGCGTTTTTTGAGGGGAAAATGCCTGGAACGTAAAATAACGTTATTAACCGATTCCGATGCTTTTAAAATAACGATTCTGTTCCAATACTGTATATATCACCTTTGTTCTTGGTTCTGGTTCTGATCCCTAAACTGGTTCCAACCCCTGCACAGTGGTAGACATTTTAAATGCTAACGTTCTTTACATTCTCTTTACAGTCTTCAATTTTTGTCCAGAATATTGAGTCATTGAAACTGAAACAGTGCATTCCGAATGGATGGAAGCAGCAAACAATGTACCAGGCCAGCTGTGATTTACAACCTGATAGCAATAGTTGTTGGACTACCAAAACATTTATTGGTGAACTAGAAAAGTAAATTTCAAGAAGAAAGGTTATTTTTTATTTTACCCCCTTTCGATCTTGTCTCATCGGTGCAACTTCCCCCAACAGGCTCTGGAGAGGCAAAGGTTGAGTCATACGTCCTCCGAAACATGACCCTCCAAACCTTCTTAACCCCCGTACACTAATGTGTCGGAGGAAACACTGTTGAACTGACAACCGAAGTCAGCCTGCAGGGGCCTGGCCCACCACAAGGAGTTGCTAGAGTGCGATGAGCCAAGTAAAGCCCCCCCTGGCCAAACCCTCCCCTAACCCAGACGACAAATACAATTGATTGACAACTAAGAGATATGCTAACTGTGGATAAGTCATTCAAGTTCAGCATAGCTAGCTAGCAAAGTGATTCACATGTCTTGCTAGCTAACCAAATGAGACCTGCATCTCCAGCTTATCCACAGTTAGCATATCTCTTAGTTGTCAATCAAATGTATTTGGCATCGAACAAATGGGCGGGGCAGGCAGACAAGTTCCCATTTAGTTGTTAAAACGTGGGTTGGGACAAACATGCATTGGCAGGCAAGCTGCAGAAGGACGAGGAGGCTACTATTCCCCATTGTTTATCTACTGTTCCCTCATTAGATTTGAGCTCATCTCGCTCTGGCTAACATTAATTGTTGATCTTGTTGTTGTAGATGTGCATAACTGAGGGAGAGAGAGCCTACCTTTTCATGGTTGTTTGATCAATAGGACTGTAAAGTTCTTAAATGGGATTTACATATTTGCAGAAATCCATTCAGGTGTATTATGATATAATGATCTAAACTTGCGCTGTTGCTACTGCCTGTAAACACACAGTCCAGTTCAAAGTGAATGATGGCAGGCTGTGTGGCAAATAGCTCATTTGCATATAGACCTGCTGCAGCTCTGATTGGTTATTGTGCACTGGTCTGTGTAGAGTCCGCTCTATATTGCTATCGAATTTTCACAAGTGCGTTACTTTATGTCATTCCCAAATATTCAATGAAAGTATGAAAATGACCATACCATTTTAAAGGCGTTCTATTCTTCCTGGGGGTGTGTATGAATAGATTTTAATAGGATTTCACGTTGTTAAAAGGCTGTCAGTTCCACTTTAACTGCTCCACTTCCTCCTAGTGGTGCTGGGATGCATAATGACCACTACCATTGAATTAGGAATCAAATACTAGAATGGACATCAACCTTCTTACGATGGGATAAAAGTCAGCCATTTTGGTCAGGGAGTTGGTCAACCATGGTTTGCCAGTACTTTAATAAGATAGTGTAAAATAACAAATTTGAATAATTTATCTGCACTGTATGTTTGTTGACAGTTTTATTAACTGTCAATATGCCATCATTCCATTCTAACAATTCAGTCAATCCACAGGCATACACTGGCTGAAATCAGTTGATGATAGGACTTAGACAAGTTGTGAAGATGTATTTTTCTGCATCAGTAAAAACCAGGATGATACCTCTACTGACGTTAATTCCATAGACTGGTTTTCTCCCTGACCAATATGGCTGCCATTTTCACCCAATTCTGGAACGTTGAGGGTTGATGACATAGTCCCTCTACTAATTTAAGAGGATCTCTATGACCGCTACCACAATCCCTCACAGCCTGGAATGCGGTCAGGGCCTTTGGTCAGACGGATGGACGTAATGTGGTCTGACTGACTTTACACGGTCAATAGTAAGACCCCCCAGGTCTAGTCCTTGGTTCTAGACCACACTTGGTCAAAGCCATTGGCCTGTACTGCTGGTTTATACTAATGTGGAGTATAATTGATCCCATTAAAACACTTAGAGCTTTCTAATAGTCACAAGGTGAGCTGACCTGACCTCTGACCTCTGCTCACACAGGACCTATGTGACCTTAACCTCCTGTCACCCCTCTAAAATATTCCTCAATTTCCCCATCTCCTCTTATTCTTTAATGCCATCTGAGTTCTCTCCTCCTCTGTAACCATTCAGCTTTAGCTCAATGAGGTAGAATTGATGTCGTTTAGGAGATCAGAAGGCCAGCCCAGTACCAAGGGACTTTCATGTATTGTGCCTGGTCCATTGGCCGATCAGACACCAGGATGTGGGGTTAAGCCAGACCTCCGGCGGCCCAGTAACGGTAAAGTCAGGAGAGCTAAGCCATTCAAGGCCTGATGAGAGAGGAGAGGTGGAAGATGGTTCAGTCAACTGTTTCAATGGGCATGCATGCCCCAAAAAATCCACACACGCGTGTTCTATTTCATGGGATGCCATGCACTTGCGCTATGCTTGAAAGTGCTGTGATTCTGAAGAAACTTCTAGATGCATCATATTGTATTTTCCTCTTATTCTCACTCCCACGTGTAGGTGTAATCTAAAAAGTGTGATGATAAAACTACTTCTTACATTTAACCAAAAGGAATCCTTTTGGAGACCCCTTGTTCCTGGACAATAGGCAGAAGGGTGGAGGGAGGAGGAGAGAGAGGGAAGGGGCTTCCATCGGTATGTGACCTCTGGTCTGCAAGGCCTGATAAGAGACTTCAGGTCAAGGGGGACATAAAGGAGAGGAGAGAGGCTACTCAGACGCTCCACACTGCAGAATGGAGAGGCTCTAAACCGCAGAAGAGGAATGTTGAATCCTTCTGTCGGCTGGGAGCTCAATGAGGTAGAGGAATGACGTTAACTTGTCAATTTGTCATAGCATTTGCTGGCTGGCTTTGATGGCTTTAGACAGCAGCATACCACCCTGCATCCTACTGCAGCTGCATCCCACTGAAGCTAAGCTGGTTTGGTCCTGATCGGTCCCTGGATGGGAGGCCAGATGCTGCTGGAAGTGGTGTTGGAGGGCCAGTAGAAGGCACTCTTTCCTCTCGTCTAAGTAGAGATCCCAATGATCCAGGACAGTGATTGGGGACATTGCCCTGTGTAGGGTGCCGTCTTTCATATGGAATGTTAAATGGGTGTCCTGACTCTGTGGTCACTAAAGATCCCATGGCTCTTATCACAAGAGTAGGGGTGTTAACGTGGCCAGCTAATCATCCCCAGCTTCCAATTGGCTTATTCATCCCCTCTCCTCCCACTGTAACCATTCCCCAGGTCGTTGCTGTAAATGAGAATGTGTTCTCAGTCAACTTACCTCCCATCACAAAATGAAAAAGGTGACATGTATAAGTGATTGTGATTTCCATGAAGCTCCTGCAGGCATGAAACCAAAGTCAGTGTGCTGCTACTGTAGCATATGGGGATGTGTGAAACTTACTCCTCAGCCTGAAGTGTCCCGCTTGCATCGCCTCATTAGCTAGCTTTTGAGGTGGCACGATCGGCTAAGACGCTTGAGGAGGGCGGTCACGTGTGCTAGCAAGGCAGAGGTTCCGAGTTTGCGCCACGTATTGGCCTGAATCGGGAGGAAGTGGTACTCGCTAAGCAAGCAGCGTGACGTCCTTTGCACTAACAATATAGCTTCCTCCGCTGTCCCTGTTCATACCAGGTTTGAACTATTGATCCTCTGCTCACAAACACAGGTGACCGTCCTCCTTGACAATGTACCAACCAATTCGATAGCTCCATTGGTGACATTTCAAGCTAGCTGTGGAGTGAGCTTACAGCACATTCTTAACTCTGTTACATAGAGCCCCACAGTGGAGGTGTTATTATAACAGGGAAATGGTTCCAATAATTTTTACCATAGGGACTTTTGGAAACACAATATAAGGGCTGTGTTTCGTGTAGGCTTACCCTGGTGTGGTATTTTGATAACCATGTAAATCTCTCTCGGACAAGGTGACTTCCATCAATATATTCGGTTCTATTTACGCTCAGATTTGAACATGCTAATTAGTGTCAAAGTAGACGTCATGCAAGACTACAAATCCCTGCAAGCTCCTGCATGTCAACTCTAGCTGACACCTTTGCTAACGGGTATTGTGTCAATTTAAAACGTGCACAAGACAGTTCACATTTAAAGATACAGTGGGGAGAACAAGTATTTGATACACTGCCGATTTTGCAGGTTTTCCCACTTACAAAGCATGTAGAAGTCTGTAATTTTTATCATAGGTACACTTCAACTGTGAGTGTACAAAAATCCAGAAAATCACATTGTATGATTTTTAAGTAATTCATTTGCATTTTATTGCATGACATAAGTATTTGATACATCAGAAAAGCAGAACTTAATATTTGGTACAGAAACCTTTGTTTGCAATTACAGAGATCATACGTTTCCTGTAGTTCTTGACCAGGTTTGCACACACTGCAGCAGGGATTTTGTCCCACTCCTCCATACAGACCTTCTCCAGATCCTTCAGGTTTTGGGGCTGTCGCTGGGCAATACGGACTTTCAGCTCCCTCCAAAGATTTTCTATTGGGTTCAGGTCTGGAGACTGGCTAGGCCACTCCAGGACTTTGAGATGCCACTCCTTAGTTGCCCTGGCTGTGTGTTTCGGGTCGTTGTCATGCTGGAAGACCCAGCCACGACCCATCTTCAATGCTCTTACTGAGGGAAGGAGGTTGTTGGCCAGGATCTCGCTATACATGGCCCCATCCATCCTCCCCTCAATACGGTGCAGTCGTCCTGTGCTTCATGGTTGGGATGGTGTTCTTGGGGTTGTACTCATCCTTCTTCTTCCTCCAAACACGGCGAGTGGAGTTTAGACCAAAAAGCTCTATTTTTGTCTCATCAGACCACATGACCTTCTCCCATTCCTCCTCTGGATCATCCAGATGGTCATTGGCAAACTTCAGACGGGCCTGGACATGCGCTGGCTTGAGCAGGGGGACCTTGCGTGCGCTGCAGGATTTTAATCCATGACGGCGTAGTGTGTTACTAATGGTTTTCTTTGAGACTGTTGTCCCAGCTCTCTTCAGGTCATTGACCAGGTCCTGCCATGTAGTTCTGGGCTGATCCCTCACCTTCCTCATGATCATTGATGCCCCACGAGGTGAGATCTTGCATGGTGCCCCAGACCGAGGGAGATTGACCGCCATCTTGAACTTCTTCCATTTTCTAATAATTGCGCCAACAGTTGTTGCCTTCTCACCAAGCTGCTTGCCTATTGTCCTGTAGCCCATCCCAGCCTTGTGCAGGTCTACAATTTTATCCCTGATGTCCTTACACAGCTCTCTGGTCTTGGCCATTGTGGAGAGGTTGGAGTCTGTTTGATTGAGTGTGTGGACAGGTGTCTTTTATACAGGTAACGAGTTCAAACAGGTGCAGTTAATACAGGTAATGAGTGGAGAACAGGAGGGCTTCTTAAAGAAAAACTAACAGGTCTGTGAGAGCCGGAATTCTTACTGGTTGGTAGGTGATCAAATACTTATGTCATGCAATAAAATGCAAATTAATTATTAAAAAATCATACAATGTGATTTTCTGGATTTTTTCTCACAGTTGAAGTGTACCTATGATAAAAATTACAGACCTCTACATGCTTTGTGAGTAGGAAAACCTGCAAAATCGGCAGTGTATCAAATACTTGTTCTCCCCACTGTATATAGCCAGTTTACTCATTACTACACTTAGCTAACATTAGATAGTTAATCCAGAGACTCTTACCTTTGTTTCGATTCGGCAAGTCTTAGAGATATTTACATGGTTTTCAAAACGTCACGCCGTGACCTGGATCCAGTTAGGCTCAGCTGAACGGCTGGGATCGCTTGCTGTGTAGTAAGTTTAGATGAGGTGAATAGAATACCACAGTATAAGTCATAATACCCATAAAACCTAGCGGTCAAACAAGGAAATGTTTCCAATCGTTTTTCCTCCGTTCACTTTTTGCCATAGAGGATTTTAAAAACACTTAAAATAAGGGCTGTGTGTCACGAATCAAGCCTCTGTGGTGCCTGTATCTGATCATCTACTTACCTGCCATTTATCACCCGGACTAATTATCTGCACACCTGCCACTCATCATCAGGGCTATTTATACAGCCTATCTCTACTGCTTCAGTGCGAAGTCTTGTTCTGCCCTGGCTAACATTTCTGAGCGTTCTCCTAGTTTTCTGGTTTCCTTGTTCTTGACCCTGGACTGTTTTCATCAGATCGACCCTTTGCTTCTTGCCATTGTGACTCTGCTTTGTTTATCTGGATATTCCTTACTCTGTCTGCTGCCTGCCCTGGAACTCTGCCTGCCTCTTGACTACGTTTGTGCTTAGCCTTGGATATCTCCCTCAATGGTGTTTGACCCCTGCCTGTTGGTTCTCCGTATTATTGCTGTTCAATAAATACTGCATATGGATCTCAATGACACTGCCTCTACGTTACAGAAGACTTCGCCAAACACAGATCCAGCAATGATCCTCCAGTTGTCCACCGAGGTCTCTGCCCAAGCTAATGTCCTGGTTACACACCGACAACAATTGGAGCATCTAACAGCCTTGACTGAGCGATTAGTAACAGCGCTACAACAACCCAGTTTACCCGCACTAAACCCTAACCCACCTGCGGCGAGCCCAGCAGCCAGTATGCCCATATCTAATTCCTCCCCCGCGAATCCTCGTCTTGCTTTCCCAGAGAAATTCGATGGATCACCCGCCAAGTGTAAGGGATTTCTTCTTCAATGTTCCCTGTTCCTCGACCAACAACCCACGTTATACCCCAATGACACCAGTCGTATAGCTTTTGTGGGTTAACTGGTCGAGCTCTGGAATGGGCAACGGCAGTATGGACCGATGGTCAATCCCCATTTTCTTCTTTTTCGGGTTTCCTACACCGACTTCGAAGTGTTTGATCACCCGGAGGAGGGTAAGGATCCAGGTGTTCAGCTCTTAGCTCTACAGCAGGGAAGAAACACAGCTGCTGAATTTGCACTCACCTTTCGCACGTTGGCAGCACATACTGACTGGGTTGAAACCACATTGAAGTTGCTGTTTCGCCAAGGTCTGAATCTGGAGCTTCAATCTGAACTTGCATGTCGCGATGAAGGAGCTACCAATTCATTAATCTGGCAATCCGTGTTGATAATTTGATACGATCACGCCGACTCACTAGAAATCTAGCTTACCACACTATCCCATCTCCTGACGTGTACAATCCTGAACCCATGCAGATCGGAGGCACACGTATCACTTCAGAGGAGAGAGAACGACGCATTCAACAGAATCTTTGTTTGTATTGTGGTCAACCAGGACACCTAAAGGCATCCTGCCCCAGGCGACCCCCTCTTCGCAACACTACTGCTGTAAGTCCTTCCAACCCTATCTCTCGCTCTTCATCATGTGTAGAATTCTCAGCTGCGTTAACGTTCTCTGGCAAATCCGTGATAACCAAGGCCATGATTGCAAACTGGTTCCTTACACACTGAAACCATTCAGTTATTCCTTATCCAGTCACCCAACCATCCCATAATTCTTGGACTTCCCTGGCTACAAAAACACAATCCGCAAATTTCCTGGATCGATAAACAAATCACCCAGTGGTCTGAGAACTGTCAACGAAATTGTCTACCATCTGCCGCTCCCACGCCTGTTCAAGCTGCCACTGTACTTCTGGAACCCCATTCTGCTCCACATCTTCCACCAGAATATACCGATCTTAAGGAGGCCTTCAGCAAGATCAAGGCATCTCAACTTCCACCTCATCGTTCCATTGATTGTGGCATCGACCTCATTCCAAATTCCACGCTCCCGAAAGGTCGTATCTTCCCCCTGTCACAACCCGAATCGGAAGCCATGAAGACATACATCGAGGAGGAATTGGCTAAGGGATTTATTCGACCGTCCACCTCTCCAACCTCAGCTGGCTTCTTCTTTATCAGTAAGAAGGATGGAGGGCTTCGCCCATGTATCGACTACCGAGGGCTTAACGACATCACTGTCAAATATCGCTACCCTTTACCTCTAGTCCCAGCAGCCCTCGAACAACTTCGTACAGCTAAATATTTCACCAAACTTGATCTCCGAAATGCCTACAATCTCATTCGAATTCGAGAGGGGGACGAATGGAAGACTGCGTTCTCTACTGCTACAGGGCACTATGAATACCTGGTTATGCCTTTCGGGCTGGCCAATAGTCCCTCTGTCTTCCAGGCATTCATCAACGATACCTTCCGAGACATGCTCAACAAATGGGTTATCGTGTACATTGATGACATTCTCATCTACTCAGATTCCCTCCAAGATCACGTCAAACACGTTCGTATGGTCCTACAACGCTTGATCACTCAGCAATTATATGCCAAGGCAGAGAAATGTGAGTTTCACCAAACTTCAGTGTCGTTTCTTGGTTATGAAATCAGCCCGGAAGGAGTGGCCATGAATGACAAGAAGGTGCAGGCGGTGTTGAAATGGCCACAACCCAACACGATCAAGGAGCTGCAACGATTTCTAGGGTTTGCTAACTTTTACAGACGCTTTATCAGAGGCTTCAGTACCATCGCAGCTCCTTTGACATCCATGACCAAGAGAGGAGGACAAAGACTACTCTGGTCACCAGCAGCCTTACAGTCCTTTCAAGACCTGAAGAACCGTTTTACTAGTGCTCCAATATTGCACCATCCGGATCCAGAACTCGAGTTCCTCATAGAGGTGGATGCATCCAACACTGGCATCGGTGCGATTCTCTCTCAACGTCAGGGCACACCCCCCAAAATGTTCCCGTGTGCATATTTTTCACGTAAACTCACCGCCACAGAACAGAACTATGATGTCGGGAACCGTGAACTCTTAGCCATGAAGGCCGCCTTTGAGGAATGGCGACATTGGTTGGAGGGGGCCAAACATCCTTTCCAGGTACTAATGGACCACAAAAATTTGGAATATCTACGATCCGCTAAAAGACTCAACCCAAGGCAAGCAAGATGGGCGCTATTCTTTACACGGTTCAATTTCACAGTCACGTACCGACCTGGGTCAAAGAACATTAAGGCAGACGCCCTCTCCCGTCTGCATGAATCCTCTCATCAACCACCATCCGGCGAATCCATCCTTTCACCCACACTCATTCTTGCTCCAGTTCAGTGGGATATCATGATGGAGTTAACAGAGGCTCAAAAATCAGATCCACCTCCACTAAACTGTCCACCCGACAAATCATATGTACCTCCATCCCTCCGCAAAAGAATCACCCAATACGTCCATTCATCACCCAGTTCCGGCCACCCCGGCATCACTGCCACTCTTCAACTACTCACAAATCGCTTTTGGTGGCCTTCCATACAGAAAGACACCATATCCTTCATTCAAAACTGTCCCACATGCAGTGTCTTCAAATCCTCCAAACAACTACCAGCCGGTCTACTACAACCATTACCCACCCCTCGACGTCCTTGGTCTCACATTGCCATAGACTTTGTCACTGACCTCCCCAACTCACAAGGCCACACCACCATACTCACAGTAATAGATCGCTTTTCCAAAGCCTGTCGAATCATCCCATTACCTAAGCTACCCACGGCCTTTGAAACTGCTGAGCACCTGTGTAACTATGTGTTTCGGTTCTATGGCTTACCGGAAGACATCATCTCGGACCGAGGACCCCAATTCACCTCCCGCTTATGGTCAGCATTCTTTCGTCAGCTCAATATCAATGTCAGTCTCACCTCTGGTTACCATCCACAATCCACTGGTCAAACTGAACGTCTTAATCAAGAACTCACTCGATTTCTAAGGTCTTACTGCCACCAGAACCAATCAGACTGGAGTCGCTACTTACTATGGGCTGAGTATGCTCAAAACTCCCTCCGCAAATCCTCTACGGGTATGACTCCCTTTCAGTGTGTCCTCGGTTTTCAACCCCCATTATTCCCATGGTCAGGAGAACCCACTGAACTCCCAGCAATCAACGACTGGTTACAAAGAAGCGAGACAACCTGGAATGAGGCCCATGTTCATCTGCAATGAGCAATTAGGAGACAGAAGGAACAGGCGGATCGTCGCCGTCGTCCCAATCCGACATATCTTCCTGGCCAATGGGTCTGGCTCTCCTCACGTGATCTTCGGCTACCATGCAGAAAGCTCAGTCCCAGGTACGTGGGTCCATTCAGGATAGTCAAACAGATTACCCCTGTCTCTTATCGATTGGCTTTACCATCCAATTACCGTATCTCGCCCACTTTTCATGTCTCCTTGCTCAAGCCCGCTGGTGGTCCGAGAGGGGAGGTGGAGGAGGACGTCCGTGACCAGAGGCCCCCACCCATCATCATAGACGGCGAGGAGGCATATCCGGTGCAAGAACTCCTGGATTCCCGACGCCGGGGAGGAGCTCTACAGTACCTTGTGGATTGGGAGGGGTATGGACCGGAGGAGAGGTGCTGGGTCAATTCTGGAGACATTCTCGACCCTTCTCTCACTTCTGAGTTTCATAGAACCCATCCGGATAAACCAGCCCCTCGAGCTAGAGGAAGACCCCGGAGTCAGTTGCCTCCTCACGTCAGGAGCCGCTCGCAGGGGGGGGGGCTCTGTCACGAATCAAGCCTCTGTGGTTCCTCCCACTCACCACCAGAGGGCGCCCTCTCCAGAATATTGAGATTACCCATATAGACTCCATTTCCCATGACCCCGTGCCTGTATCTGATCATCTACTCACCTGCCACTTATCACCCGGACTAATTATCTGCACACCTGCCACTCATCATCAGGGCTATTTATACAGCCTATCTCTACTGCTTCAGTGCGAAGTCTTGTTCTGCCCTGGCTAACATTTCTGAGCGTTCTCCTAGTTTTCTGGTTTCCTTGTTCTTGACCCTGGACTGTTTTCATCAGATCGACTCTTTGCTTCTTGCCATTGTGACTCTGCTTTGTTTATCTGGATATTCCTTACTCTGTCTGCTGCCTGCCCTGGAACTCTGCCTGCCTCTTGACTACGTTTGTGCTTAGCCTTGGATATCTCCCTCAATGGTGTTTGACCCCTTCCTGTTGGTTCTCCGTATTATTGCTGTTCAATAAATACTGCATATGGATCTCAATGACACTGCCTCTACGTTACACTGTGTTTCATTTAAGCACCAGTGAAACTGACGCTAATTGTGTAGCCTCCTCCACGTACAGTACGCACACATCATATCAAATCACATTGTATTGGTCACATACACGTGTTTAGCAGATGTTATTGGGGGTGTAGTGAAATGCTTGTTCTTCTAGCTCCGACAGCGCTGTAATATCTAACAATTCGTATCTAACAATTTCTCAACATATACCCAATACACACAAATCTAAATAAGGAATGGATTTAAGAATATATACATATATGGACGAGCGATGTCAGAGTGGCATGGACTAAGATACAGTAGAATAGTATAGAATACAGTATATACATATGAGATGAGCAATACAAGATATGTAAACATTATTAAAGTGTGATACAGCCCGACAGGATGCTCTCAATTGTGCATCTGTAAAAGTTTGTGAGGGTTTTAGGTGCGAAGCCAAATTTCTTTAGCCTCCTGAGGTTGAAGAGGCTCTGTTGCATCTTCTTCACCACACTGTCTGTGTGGGTGGTCCAATTCAGTTTGTCAGTGATGTGTACGCCAAAGAAGCTTTCCACCTTCTCCACTGCGGTTCCGCCGATGTGTATTAGCCAAATCCTGTTGATCACCACATCGCTTCCCACTGTCATTCCAGCCATTTATCATGGCTCTGGTTAATCTAGAAAGCCTTCCCATCGTCATGTCTAAATGGCCACAGTATTAAAGATGGCTAATTGATCCAGAGAGGAAAGCAACGCTTGGTGTGACAGTTCTACAAGGTTATGTTTATGACCTGTGTCCAACCAACAGAGACAGTCTGTGTGTTTGTGTGTGTGTTAGGGCCAGTCTCTGATAGTTCCCCTGATCCAGCAGGACACATGGGAAAGGTTCTTACCATTTGTTGTTGACGCTGTGAGCAAGAGAAAAGCCCATACATAACCCCTGAATGCCATTGAACTTTCACCTCGGCTATCTCAGAAATGTTGTTTTTTCCTCTCTACAATGTTCGAATTAAGCACCTACGATGTCTTGTCTGTCTCACAAATATGTCCCTAATTTGTAACAGTGTGTGTGCTAGGGCCGGTCTCTGTCTCTCTGACAGTCAAATCAAATGAATCAAATTATATTTGTCACATGCTCCGTAAACAACAGGTGTTTCCTTTCCCAACAATGCAGAGAGAAAGAAATTATAGAAATCATAGAAAAGTTAAACACGCTATAATCAAACTAATAATAGATACACAATGAGTAACGATAACTTGCCAATATACAAGAGGTACCAGTACCTAGTCCATGTGCAGGGTACGAGGTTACTGAGGTAGGTATGTACATATAGGTAGGAATAAAGTGACAGATAGTAAACAGTAGCAGCAGCGTATGTGATAAGTCAAAAAGTTAGTGCAAAAAAGGTAAAAGTAGCTATTTGTTTAACTATTTAACAGATTTCTTTAGCAGTCTTATGACTCGGGAGTAGAAGCTGTGCATGGTTCTGTTGGTTCCAGAGAGAACAGTCTATGACTTGGGTGGCTGGATTCTTTGACAATTTTTAGGGCCTTCCTCTGACACTGCCTGGTATAGAGGTCCTGGATGGCAGGGAACTTGGCCCCAGTGATGTACTGGGCCATCCGCTCTACCCTCTGTAGCACCTTGTGGTCGGATGCCAAGGAGTTGCCATACTAGGCGGTGATGCAACCGGGCAGGATGCTCTCGATGGTGCAGCTGTAGAACTTTTTGAGGATCTGGGGACCCATGCCAAATCTTTTCAGTCTCCTGAGGGGGAAAATGTGTTGTCGTGCCCTCTTCACGAACGTCTTGGTGTGTCTTGGACCATGATAGTTTGTAGGTGATGTAGACACCAAGGAAACTTGGACTCGATGTTAATGGGGTCTGTTTGGCCCTCCTTTTCCTATAGTCCACGATCAGCTCCTTTGTCTTGCTCACATTGAAGGAGAGGTTGTTGTCCTGGCAGGTCTCTGACCTCCTCTCTATAGGCTGTCTCATCGTTGTCCGTGATCAGGCCTACCACTGTTGTGTCGTCAGCAAACTTAATGATGGTGTTGGAGTCGTGCTTGGCCAGCTGCGGAGAGCGTCACGTGTAGCTCAGATGGTAGAGCATGACGCTTGCAATGCCAGGGTTGTGGTTTTGATTCCCATGGGGGACCAGTACTAAAAAAGTATGAACATGTATGCACTAACTAACTGTAAGTCGCTCTGGATAAGAGAGTCTGCTAAATGACTCAAATGTAAATGTAGTTGTCTGGACTGGCTGGTGCTCTCATGCATGATGAACTGTTGCTTACCTCAAAGCGAGCATAGAAGGAATTTAGCTCGTCTGGTAGGCTCGCGTCACTGGGCAGCTCGCGGCTGGGTTTCCCTTTTTAATCTGTGATAGTTTGCAAGCCCTGCCACATCAGACAAGTGTCAGAGCAGGATTTTTAGTAGGATTTGATCTTAGTGCTGTATTGACGCTTTGCCTGTTTGTCGGTTCGTCGGAAGGCATAGTAGCTCAGCGCGGATGTTAACTGTAATCCGTGGCTTCTGGTTGGGGTATGTATGTACAGTCACTGTGGGGACGACGTCATCGATAAACTTATTAATGAATCCGGTGACTGATGTGGTAAACCCCTCAATGCTATCGGATCAGTCCTGGAACATATTCCAGTCTGTGCTACACTCTTAGAAGGGTTCTTCAGCTGTCCCCATAGGAGAACCCTTTGAGGAACCCTTTTCGGTTCCAGATATAACTATTTTGGGTTCTATGTAGAACCCTCTGGGGAAAGGGTTCTACGTGGAACCCAATAAGGTTCTATCTGGAACCGAAAAGTGTTCTACCTGGAACCGAAAAGGGTTCTAACTGGAACCGAAAAGGGTTCCTCAAAGGGTTATCCTATGGGGACAGCCGAAGAACCCTTTTAGGTTCTACATAGCATATTTTCTTCTAAGAGTGTAGCGAAACAGTCCTGTACCTTTGCATTCGCTTCATCGGACCACTTATATGTTGAGCGCATCACTGATACTTCCTGTTTGAGTTTTTGCTTGTAAGCAGGAATCAGGGGGTTAGAGTTATGGTCAGATTTGCCAAATGGAGGGCGAGGGAGAGCTTTGTATGCATCTCTGTGTGAGGTAAAGGTGATGTAGAGTTTTTTGCCACTAGTTGCACAGGTGACATGCTGGTAGAAATGATGTAAGGCGGATTTGAGTTGTCCTGCATTAAATTCTCCGGCCACTAGCAGCACCGCCTCTGGATGATTATTTTATTGTGTGTTTATGGCCCTAAACGACTCATTGCGTGCGGTCTTAGTGGCAGTGTCGTTTTGTGGTGGTAAATAGACAGCTAAAAATATAGATGAAAACTCTCTTGGTAGATAATATGGTCTACAGCTTATCATGAGGTATTCTAACTCAGATGAGCAGAACCTCAAGACTTCCTTAATATTAGAGATTGTGTACCAGCTGTTGTTAATAAAGAGACACCTGTCACCTCCCTTGATCTTACCCGACGCTGCCTTTTGGTCCTGCCGATGCATAGAAAAACCAGCTAGAATATTATCCATGTCCTTGTTCAGCCAAGTTTTCAAGAAACAGTATTACAGTGTTTCTCTTCAGGTCCCGTTGATAGGATAATCTCGAACGGAGCTGGTCCAATTTGTTCTCCAGTGATTGTACAATCGCCAAAAGAACAGCGGGAAGAGGCAGATTATTTACTCGTTGTCGTATTTTCATCAGGGTACCCGCAATTCGGCCTCTAAATCACTGTCTCTTTCTCTTCCGAGTTTTGGGGATCAGGCCCTCGTCCTTGGTGAGCAGTATGTCCTGTGCCGCCGACTCATTGAAGTAGAAATCTTCATCTAAATTGAGATTAGTGATCGCTGTTCTGATGTCCAGAAGCTTATTTCGGTCATAGGAAATGATGGTGGAAATATTATGTAAAAAAAAAATTCAGTGCAAAAACAGACAAAATAGTAGAATTGGTCAGGAGCCCGTAAAATGTCCGCTATACATTCCAGTGCCATTCATGGGAAATGTTTGCTACCATTTGTTACTGTGATGTGCCAAGAGAAAAGCCCACACACAACCCGTTAAACGTCAAATAACTTTCACATCGGATATCTCAGATGGTTTTTTTCTCTCCATAGGAATTCGACGTCTTGTCTGTCTCACAAATGTGTCCCAGTTTGTAACGGTGAGCGTGCGTGTTTCCTTTACATGGGAAAACACCCTTAATCCAGAGACATAGCGGTATCTGTTGTTATCTGTAGATCAGAACATTCTATATTTGTTTTATGGTCTTCTCACTGCTAGGACCACATATTTGAAAAATGTATAATATTAAAAAAAGTTATAAAACCCATATGTCCAACAAAAGAAGAGAGAAGAGATATTACTCAAGATTGAGAGACAGTTGCCAAATAAGAGGGCTTCATTCAATCCCTGTCAGACCGACCCTTCATACACACACAGCACACAGTGACAAAGACAACCAGTTTATTAGCAAGAAGTAGCTTCTTGAGGAGCACTCTGGTGAAAACCCTCATTCTTCCCTTTAGTCACTTGTCAATTTATTTTGAAGTACTAAAGGGAGGATGGGAGGAGGCCCAGATTAGCCCAGACAGAGAGAGAACGAGGGAACAGGAAAGAGATGAAGAGAAAAAAATAGAGTGAGAGCCTGCATAGATTGATTTAATTAGGAATGTCTCTCCTTTTATTTTGCAGAGCCATTGTATGGAGTCTCTCTATAGGCTGGCACACAACCAAAGGTCTTGGAGTGCAAGTCAACGACGCCCCGTCTGTCTGCTGGAGGAGACAGAGGAGGAGAGAAGATGAGACGGAGGAGTGGGGGGGAAAGAGGAGTGAAGAAGGGGATTTGAAGGGAGAATGATGGAAACTCAACATTTTAATTAAGGCACTTCTTCATCTCAATGAAAATTAATTTAGCCTTAGTTCAAGACAAGTGTGTGAGATGGTTGAAACAGAGGTGAGAGTGAGGGGGTGTAGACGGTACTGAAGTGTTTTTAACGATCTGTTGTTGAAAGCAGATTTAAAGTTCCTGAAAGCAATAAAGCAATGGGTATTAAGCAAAACTAGAAACAATACAATTTGGGGTGAAATATTATGTTTTTATTTTAAAGGGTTTTATGTATTTTTTATTGAGATAGGACAGTTGAAATGAGACAGGAAAAGGTAGGAGACGTTTTGAGTCAGAAGGGGCATGGATGGGATTCTAACCCATGTCAACGCTGGAAGTCTAGGCCGTGTGCTCGGGTCCACGGTTCTAACTGCTGGACCACACAGGCCACCGACTGTCCCTTTGCATGAAAAGTATACTCAATCTGTTTAAAAAAAATGTGATCACTGATTTTATCATTTATTTTATAACTTCATTCATATATGGCAGAGACATGTCAAACGTGGTTAACCATTGTTCCCAGTAACAACATGCATACAAAAGCTCTAACCATTAGCATGGACCATTACACTTGGAGAAGAAGGGCAACAGCTTGTGGCTAAAGCCCTCATACAGACAACCTGGTGGCTTTAAACTGCTCCTAGATCTTGACTAGCTAAGAGCTATCTAAGGTCCAGGGACTCTGAGGATATAGAGAGAAGACAAAGCGAGGTGTGCTGATCTGGGATCAGTTTGGCCTTTTTATTTTATAATATAAAAACAGCGGGGACCTGATCCTAGATCAGCATTCCTTCTCCGAGATGCTTTATGGATATGGAGCCTCCATGGTAGAACTGAATCAGAATGGCAATAGATTAAGAACAGAATGGAGGATAATTATCCTTTAGTCTCTCTGGGGACTTGGCTTTATTTTGAGAAGTCAGATAAATAAAATATTCAGATTTTAAGGTAAAATCCTCCATCTACCCCTCCATCTCCTCCTATAACCCTCCATCTACCCCTCCATCTACCCCTCCATCTCCTCCATCTCCTCCTATAACCCTCCATCTACCCCTCCATCTACTCCTCCATCTCCTCCTATAACCCTCCATCTACCCCTCCATCTCCTCCTATAACCCTCCATCTACCCCACCATCTACCCCTCCATCTCCTCCTATAACCCTCCATCTACCCCTCCATCTACCCCTCCATCTACCCCTCCATCTACTCCTCCATCTCCTCCTATAACCCTCCATCTACCCCTCCATCTACTCCTCCATCTCCTCCTATAACCCTCCATCTACCCCTCCATCTCCTCCTATAACCCTCCATCTACCCCTCCATCTCCTCCTATAACCCTCCATCTACCCCTCCATCTCCTCCATCTCCTCCTATAACCCTCCATCTACCCCTCCATCTCCTCCTATAACCCTCCTCCTCTCCTCCTCCACTACCCTCCATCTACCCCTCCTCTCATCCTATAACCCTCCATCTACCCCTCCTCTCCTCCTCCACTCCTCCTCCTCTCCTCCTCTCCTCCTCCACTACCCTCCATCTACCCCTCCTCTCCTCCTCCACTCCTCCTCCTCTCCTCCTCTCCTCCTCCACTACCCTCCATCTACCCCTCCTCTCCTCCTCCACTACCCTTCATCCCACAATCCTACCAACGTTTACGTGCCTCTTCAAAAGTTGAAGACTCTTGTGGTCTTATAAAGGTCTGGGAAGGGTCTTGAGTCATTGGTGTGTTGCTATCTGGAACTGCTGGGTCCACCAGTGCTCTGACCATGACAGATAATTAATTTGGACATGTCAACATGTGCATAAATGTTCAGTTTTACTTTAAACAGTTGTCACTAGACGCCATCCATCCATCCATCCATCCATCCATCCATCCATCCATCCATCTATCTATCTATCTATCTATCTATCTATCTATCTATCTATCTATCTATCTATCTATCTATCTATCTATATATCTATCTATCTATCTATCTATCTATCTATCTATCTATCTATCTATCTATCTATCTATCTATCTATCTATCTATCTATCTATCTATCTATCTATCTATCTATCTATCTATCTATCTATCTATCTATCTATCTATCTATCTATATATCTATCTATCTATCTATCTATCTATCTATCTATCTATCTATCTATCTATCTATCTATCTATCTATCTATCTATCTATCTATCTATCTATCTATCTATCTATCTATCTATCTATCTATCTATCTATCTATCTATCTATCTATCTATCTATCTATCTATCTATCTATCTATCTATCTATCTATCTATCTATCTATCTATCTATCTATCTATCTATCTATCTATCTATCTATCTATCTATCTATTCAGAGTGAGGGAGATTGGAGGGGGTGGGGGGTAGAGGGTGGGGGGGGGGGGTAGAGGGTGGGGGGGTAGAGGGTGGGGGGGTAGAGGGAGGGGGGTGGGGGGTAGAGGGTGGGGGGGTAGAGGGAGGGGGGTGGGGGGTAGAGGGTGGGGGGGTAGAGGGAGGGGGGTATGATGTATGGAATCGTAAGAGTGAGAGTGTTTTCACCACCAGTGAGTGAGTGTCTATAGTGGGGCAATTAACCATAGGGCTAGAAGGCGTTTATCTCTAAAACAGCCCCTGTCCTTCTCTGTCTCACACTCACACACACGCACGCACACACACACACACACACACACACACACACACACACACACACACACACACACACACACACACACACACACACACACACACACACACACACACACACACACACACACACACACACACACACACACAAAAAATCCTGAGGAGTCTATCGTTGTGTGCTGTGTTGTCTTAGGGTTTGAATAGAGCCTGAGTGGCCCTCCATCTACACCTCCATCTCATCCTATAACCCTCCATCTACCCCTCCATCTACCCCTCCATCTCCTCCTATAACCCTCCATCTACCCCTCCATCTACCCCTCCATCTCCTCCATCTCCTCCTATAACCCTCCATCTACCCCTCCATCTACTCCTCCATCTCCTCCTATAACCCTCCATCTACCCCTCCATCTCCTCCTATAACCCTCCATCTACCCCTATAACCCTCCATCTACCCCTCCATCTACTCCTCCATCTCCTCCTATAACCCTCCATCTACCCCTCCATCTCCTCCTATAACCCTCCATCTACCCCTATAACCCTCCATCTACCCCTCCATCTACCCCTCCATCTCCTCCTATAACCCTCCATCTACCCCTATAACCCTCCATCTACCCCTCCATCTACCCCTCCATCTCCTCCTATAACCCTCCATCTACCCCTCCATCTACCCCTCCATCTCCTCCATCTCATCCTATAACCCTCCATCTACCCCTCCATGTCCTCCTATAACCCTCCATCTCCTCCTATAACCCTCCATCTACCCCTCCATCTACCCCTCCATCTCCTCCTATAACCCTCCATCTACCCCTCCATCTACCCCTCCATCTCCTCCATCTCCTCCTATAACCCTCCATCTACCCCTCCATCTACTCCTCCATCTCCTCCTATAACCCTCCATCTACCCCTCCATCTCCTCCTATAACCCTCCATCTACCCCTATAACCCTCCATCTACCCCTCCATCTACTCCTCCATCTCCTCATATAACCCTCCATCTACCCCTCCATCTCCTCCTATAACCCTCCATCTACCCCTATAACCCTCCATCTACCCCTCCATCTACTCCTCCATCTCCTCCTATAACCCTCCATCTACCCCTCCATCTCCTCCTATAACCCTCCATCTACCCCTATAACCCTCCATCTACCCCTCCATCTACCCCTCCATCTCCTCCTATAACCCTCCATCTACCCCTATAACCCTCCATCTACCCCTCCATCTACCCCTCCATCTCCTCCTATAACCCTCCATCTACCCCTCCATCTACCCCTCCATCTCCTCCATCTCATCCTATAACCCTCCATCTACCCCTCCATGTCCTCCTATAACCCTCCATCTCCTCCTATAACCCTCCATCTACCCCTCCATCTACCCCTCCATCTCCTCCTATAACCCTCCATCTACCCCTCCATCTACCCCTCCATCTCCTCCATCTCCTCCTATAACCCTCCATCTACCCCTCCATCTACTCCTCCATCTCCTCCTATAACCCTCCATCTACCCCTCCATCTCCTCCTATAACCCTCCATCTACCCCTATAACCCTCCATCTACCCCTCCATCTACTCCTCCATCTCCTCCTATAACCCTCCATCTACCCCTCCATCTCCTCCTATAACCCTCCATCTACCCCTATAACCCTCCATCTACCCCTCCATCTACCCCTCCATCTCCTCCTATAACCCTCCATCTACCCCTATAACCCTCCATCTACCCCTCCATCTACCCCTCCATCTCCTCCTATAACCCTCCATCTACCCCTCCATCTACCCCTCCATCTCCTCCATCTCATCCTATAACCCTCCATCTACCCCTCCATGTCCTCCTATAACCCTCCATCTCCTCCTATAACCCTCCATCTACCCCTCCATCTACCCCTCCATCTCCTCCTATAACCCTCCATCTACCCCTCCATCTACCCCTCCATCTCCTCCATCTCCTCCTATAACCCTCCATCTACCCCTCCATCTACTCCTCCATCTCCTCCTATAACCCTCCATCTACCCCTCCATCTCCTCCTATAACCCTCCATCTACCCCTATAACCCTCCATCTACCCCTCCATCTACTCCTCCATCTCCTCCTATAACCCTCCATCTACCCCTCCATCTCCTCCTATAACCCTCCATCTACCCCTATAACCCTCCATCTACCCCTCCATCTACTCCTCCATCTCCTCCTATAACCCTCCATCTACCCCTCCATCTCCTCCTATAACCCTCCATCTACCCCTATAACCCTCCATCTACCCCTCCATCTACCCCTCCATCTCCTCCTATAACCCTCCATCTACCCCTATAACCCTCCATCTACCCCTCCATCTACCCCTCCATCTCCTCCTATAACCCTCCATCTACCCCTCCATCTACCCCTCCATCTCCTCCATCTCATCCTATAACCCTCCATCTACCCCTCCATGTCCTCCTATAACCCTCCATCTCCTCCTATAACCCTCCATCTACCCCTCCATCTACCCCTCCATCTCCTCCTATAACCCTCCATCTACCCCTCCATCTACCCCTCCATCTCCTCCATCTCCTCCTATAACCCTCCATCTACCCCTCCATCTACTCCTCCATCTCCTCCTATAACCCTCCATCTACCCCTCCATCTCCTCCTATAACCCTCCATCTACCCCTATAACCCTCCATCTACCCCTCCATCTACTCCTCCATCTCCTCCTATAACCCTCCATCTACCCCTCCATCTCCTCCTATAACCCTCCATCTACCCCTATAACCCTCCATCTACCCCTCCATCTACCCCTCCATCTCCTCCTATAACCCTCCATCTACCCCTATAACCCTCCATCTACCCCTCCATCTACCCCTCCATCTCCTCCTATAACCCTCCATCTACCCTTCCATCTACCCCTCCATCTCCTCCATCTCATCCTATAACCCTCCATCTACCCCTCCATGTCCTCCTATAACCCTCCATCTCCTCCTATAACCCTCCATCTACCCCTCCATCTACCCCTCCATCTCCTCCTATAACCCTCCATCTACCCCTCCATCTACCCCTCCATCTCCTCCATCTCCTCCTATAACCCTCCATCTACCCCTCCATCTACTCCTCCATCTCCTCCTATAACCCTCCATCTACCCCTCCATCTCCTCCTATAACCCTCCATCTACCCCACCATCTACCCCTCCATCTCCTCCTATAACCCTCCATCTACCCCTCCATCTACCCCTCCATCTACCCCTCCATCTACTCCTCCATCTCCTCCTATAACCCTCCATCTACCCCTCCATCTACTCCTCCATCTCCTCCTATAACCCTCCATCTACCCCTCCATCTCCTCCTATAACCCTCCATCTACCCCTCCATCTCCTCCTATAACCCTCCATCTACCCCTCCATCTCCTCCATCTCCTCCTATAACCCTCCATCTACCCCTCCATCTCCTCCTATAACCCTCCTCCTCTCCTCCTCCACTACCCTCCATCTACCCCTCCTCTCATCCTATAACCATCCATCTACCCCTCCTCTCCTCCTCCACTCCTCCTCCTCTCCTCCTCTCCTCCTCCACTACCCTCCATCTACCCCTCCTCTCCTCCTCCACTCCTCCTCCTCTCCTCCTCTCCTCCTCCACTACCCTCCATCTACCCCTCCTCTCCTCCTCCACTACCCTTCATCCCACAATCCTACCAACGTTTACGTGCCTCATCATCAGCTTCGCTCTCATTTATTTCTTATTTTTACTCCACCTTTCTCTCTCGTCTATCTTCCGCTACTTGACCTATTATCAGGGTCAAAAGGGCAATGAGGGCAAATCATAAAACAACAAAGATGGGAGCTTTCATTTGCCGGACACAGACAGCTAGGGACACAGACAGCTAGGGACACAGACAGCTAGGGACACAGACAGCTAGGGACACAGACAGCTAGGGACACAGACAGCTAGGGACACAGACAGCTAGGGCAGGCTGCTCTACTGAGTCTGACAGAATATTTCTATATTGTTTGGGCAGTACTAATGGTTTAGCTTGGTCATAAACGGCTAACTCTTGAACTCTTCAAAAGTTGAAGACTCTTGTGGTCTTATAAAGGTCTGGGAAGGGTCTTGAGTCATTGGTGTGTTGCTATCTGGGACTGCTGGGTCCACCAGTGCTCTGACCATGACAGATAATTAATTAAATAATGTCAACATGTGCATAAATGTTCAGTTTTACTTTAAACAGTTGTCACTAGACGCCTATTTATTGTAAGTAAACCTTTATTTAACCATGTATCCGTCATTTTTAGCATGGCACTATAGTGTCATCCCCACTGGTCACTCCTACTGCAGGCCACTCCTACTGCAGGTCACTCCTACTGCAGGCCACTCCTACTGCAGGTCACTCCTACTGCAGGTCACTCCTACTGCAGGCCACTCCTACTGCAGGTCACTCCTACTGCAGGTCACTCCTACTGCAGGTCACTCCTACTGCAGGCCACTCCAACTGTAGGCCACTCCTACTGCAAGCCACTCCTACTGCAGGCCACTCCAACTGTAGGCCACTCCTACGGCAGGCCACTACTACTGCAGGCCACTGTGTGAAAGGCAGAGAGGACCATGACTCATCCGGACATATGGTCCTCCGAATCGACTCGCCATGCCTGATCTCTCCGGCATCTGGTACCATGTCAGGCTGCCGAGTGTGCCACACAGACACTGTGACAAACAGGGTGGGGCGGGGGTTGAGGGGGTAAGGCGAGGGCAGAGAGCTGGTGGTACAGTATGTGGGGGGTTGGGGATGTTGGGTATACAAGGTCACTGGGAGGGAGAAGAGAAGAAGGAAGAGGAAATAGTCATTACCCACCCAGGGCTATTCCTCTCTGGCCCATTAGCCAATGGCGGCCGAGACCAATCGGGTTTTGTTGCTGTTCGCAGGGTCATCCACTGGTGGTCTGACTGTGGGGCTTTTTTTTTTACAATAGCCGCATGCTCAGTCGTCCTCACACAAAACCTTTCATGGGGTAAGAACATTCTCTCCCTTCCCCCCTACCTCCTCTCTCTCTCTCTCTCTCTCTCTCTCACTCTCTCTCTCTCTCTCACTCCCTCTCTGTCTCTGATGGTAAAAAAGACCCAGTCAGGCAAAAGAATGAAAGAAGAAAGAGAGAGAAAAGAGATATTTAAGAAGCAAGGCCTGTAGGGAAGTGATCGTTTAGCCACACGTGGGGGGAGGAGAGTTTGTTTTGTGTAGGTCTCGTCATAGTCTCATTCTAACCGGTAACGAATAACCTAAGATCAGAGCTCGAGGGGCAATTTTGACCACATTGATGAAGCTATCTCATTCTTCACGAAAGAGGAATGTAGGCCTACCCCTACCTACCTCTCTCTCTCTCTCTCTGAACTGGCCCATGGCTGTCAGTCAAACGGAAACCAAGGGGTCAGAGTTGAAGTGGGCACACTTCTTTCTATCTTTCTGAGGTATCTGAGACCTTTCCATTTGTGTAGATGGACAAACTGAACAGATTCATTATATGCAGCATCTGAATACACAACATTTAGAAGGCCAAAAAATGTGGCAGTATGGTCACGCATCCACTTTTGTGATTGGTGTGTGTTCTCTGAATGTTTGCGGTGGCCTAACAGAGACAGATATAGGATATAGTCACAGTGCAGTGACTCTGTCATTGAATATAACCTGTGCAAGTATGTGTTTGTGCATTGTAAAAATGAAGCTCCCAATTCACTGCTTTATTGATCCGAAACGGATCTTTGTCGGGTCAAACAAACAAACAGAGTTCTCACTTCCCAAAATAGTTTCCAACATAATATATTTTACTGTTGCCCTATTAACTTGAAACCATTTGTTTGTATAAAATAATTTATGACCATATGTACGGCGATTAATAATGATTGATTAATCACAAAAGTTAATTGAATTGTTTCCACACCCACT
Organism: Thymallus thymallus; assembly: GCA_023634145.1. NCBI lineage: Eukaryota > Metazoa > Chordata > Actinopteri > Salmoniformes > Salmonidae > Thymallus > Thymallus thymallus. Next base: position 29,710,303 of record CM042380.1, read on the forward strand.
ATGCGTCATGTGCGTAATGATCATGTGAGGTGAAAATGTGTATATTCTGGGAAGTGAGCACTGTTTGTTTGAGCAGGGAAGTGAGCAGACGAAGAAAGCGGTGAATTGGGAGCTTAAAGAGTGTGCAGGCCTTCTTTTTTCTGTTGTATCTGTAACTTGTGACACTGTGTTTTGTGTGTTTTTTGTATTTTTCTGTAATATTTTATGTTCACACTGCTATTTCCCTTTTTTGCCTTCATGCCAGGTCGCCCTCGCAAATGAGGTTTTTAACCTCAATGGGCTTTACCTGGTTAAATAATAAATACATAAAAATTAGCATTCTTTATTAGACCAGCACCTATGTTTTTTAAGGATGTGCTTATGACCACAAACATTTCTATAGACATTTTAAAAATACACATATTCACCTACATGTTCTGTTTACTCCTACATGTATGGCAGTTTTTTTTTGTCCAGTCCTGCAAAATAAAAGACCAGCTAGCTACCTAACGGGCTGCTAATTCCCGATGTCAAATACAATGGCAGCAATTATATGGTAATCAGTATTGGCGGCTCATACCTTTTTGCTTCCCTCTGTGTGTGTGTGTGTCTGGCCAAGCTGCTCCTCTGGGAGACGGTTAGTCACAGCTTATTATTGACCCATTAGACAGCCGTCACACTGGCAAAGAGGAACCATTCAACACACATGCACACATTCACTCACTCACTACATTTATTCAGCCTTCATAGTAATGATGATGGTGGTGATGAAGATAGATAGCAGTGATTATTGGATAGTCTTCTGTGAGTGTCGTGATTGTTTATGTTTGAATATTTTCCGTCTTTCCTGTTGCTGTCTTGAACGCAGTGTACGAACATACAATCAATGCACTAGCATATCAAATTCCAAATGTGTCTATCCCAACATGACTCCTCTCCATTGCACCATTAATAAATGTATTATTTTGATAGTAACCCCCCACCTGCACATCCTGTCAACCCCAAACCGCCCTCCACCCCTCCTTCCTCCTGCCCTCTAACTCTCTCCCCCCTCCCTCCCCTCTCCTCATCACCCTGTCCCACCACAGCAAAGCTCTATCTTTGTTAACCTAATGTGCTTTTAACAGTTGCTTTCTGCCAGGGGGACATCTGCTGCATGCAACCAGTCAATATTGTGGGGACAGTTCAAAGCGGACCAGTTCATTATCTGTGTCAGTTTAACAACAGAAGGTAGCGGTCCGAGGGACCAAGAGGGGGTGACAATGTGGCCCCACACAATGGACTCCTCATTAACTAGTGATTTATCATGATGTGATGCCCAGACCAACCTTTGAGTCTAGGTTGAGTTTAAAAGTCAAATAAAAAAAGAAAGTGAAAAAGTAGAATCATCAGTAGCAGGACTGTGGCGATAGTGGGGATAGTGGGAATAGTGAGGATAGTGAGGATAGTGGGAATAGTGGGAATACTGAGGATAGTGGGGATAGTGAGGATACTGAGGATACTGAGGATAGTGGGAATAGTGAGGATAGTAAGGATAGTGAGGATAGTGGGAATACTGAGGATAGTGGGGATAGTGAGGATACTGGGGATAGTGGGGATAGTGAGGATAGTGGGAATACTGAGGATAGTGAGGATACTGAGGATACTGAGGATAGTGGGGATAGTGAGGATACTGAGGATAGTGGGGATTGAGAGGATAGTGGGGATAGCGGGGAGAGTGAGGATAGTGGGGAGAGTGAGGATATTATGGAGGGTGAGGATAGTATGGAGGGTGAGGTTAGTATGGAGGGTGAGGATAGTACAGAGGGTGAGGCTAGTATAGAGGGTGAGGATAGTACGGAGGGTGAGGATAGTACTGAGGGTGAGGATAGTATGGAGGATGAGGATAGTATGGAGGGTGAGGATAGTATGGAGGATGAGGATAGTACTGAGGGTGAGGATAGTATGGAGGGTGAGGATAGTATGGAGGGTGAGGTTAGTATGGAGGGTGAGGATAGTACAGAGGGTGAGGCTAGTATAGAGGGTGAGGATAGTATGGAGGGTGAGGATAGTACTGAGGGTGAGGATAGTATGGAGGATGAGGATAGTATGGAGGGTGAGGAAGTATGGAGGATGAGGATAGTACTGAGGGTGAGGATAGTATGGAGGGTGAGGATAGTATGGAGGGTGCCAGGCTAACTGCTGCGTTTTTGTAAAAAGTATGAAACAGGTGAAAGAGAGGCCTACTCGTGGCTTTATATGTATTTACTTGATATATGTGCACACGTTTGTTCTTTGATTGATATTTTTCCACTTTGTATTCTTGTGGTTAACCTCAGTGTATTTATAGTTTAAGTGTCTGACACTTCCTGATAGTTCAGCTGCTAAATTTCCTCCTATTCTTATTCAGACCAGGAGTCAAACATAGGGCCTCTTTCTCTTTGCATTAATCTATTTATTTCCTTCGTTTTCTCTTACAAATATCACGTCTAACCGTAAAATGAGCCTCTCATCAGTCCCACACCTCCCTTTCTATAACGAGCTTTATGAAAGTCAAATATTGCAGTCATGATGATACGACACGTCACAGGAGCCTGTTAAAGATGCATCATGCATATGTAAAGAGATCATAGTCCGTCTCCAGCCATTCTGCTCCCCTTCCACATAACGACAGCATCATGAGCCTTTAATGTATGGCTGCTCTGAAATGGAGTATATTCAGCGTGGCCCATGTGGTGGTTTTGTGAGAGAGAGAAGAGGGACACGCCTCTTCCCTCTCCTTCTCCCCACCCTTTTCTCTGAATCCATTTGCCTAAGTCAATCTGAGGAGGAGGCGGTCGTGGATAATGTACCAGCCGAGGTTTGTAAACCGTTTTGTTAACAATTGCATTGTGAAAAGAAAAGAAAAGAGGGGGAGAAAAGAGATAAAGAGATAAAGAGGGGGAGAGGGAGAGAGGGAGAGGGGGAGAGGGGGAGAGGGAGAGGGGGAGAGGGAGAGAGGGGGAGAGGGAGAGAGGGAGAGGGAGAGGGGGAGAGGGAGAGGGAGAGGGAGAGGGAGAGGGAGAGGGAGAGAGGGAGAGGGAGAGGGGGAGAGGGAGAGAGGGAGAGCGGGAGAGGGAGAGGGAGAGGGGGAGAGGGAGAGAGGGAGAGGGGGAGAGGGAGAGGGGGAGAGGGAGAGGGGGAGAGGGGGAGAGGGGGAGAGGGGGAGAGGGGGAGAGGGGGAGGGGGAGAGGGAGAGAGGGAGAGGGGGAGAGGGAGAGGGGGAGAGGGGGAGAGGGGGAGAGGGAGAGGGGGAGAGGGAGAGGGGGAGAGGGGGAGAGGGGGAGAGGGAGAGAGGGAGAGAGGGAGAGGGGGAGAGGGGGAGAGGGGGAGAGGGGGAGAGGGAGAGGGAGAGAGGGAGAGGGGGAGAGGGAGAGGGGGAGAGGGGGACAGAAGGCAGAAGGTTTCATGAATGAGGGACAGTTGTTGTAGGAATGGTGGGCAGAACCGTTTGGGACAGGGCCTGGTGACACCCCTGTCCCGTCTCTACCCCTCGCCCCCTATTGCCCCCCTCCCACGTCCGAGACCCTGCATCCGCCCCGTTCGGACCAGTCCTCATTTTAGTCACACCACCTGCCTGCACCACACACCCACCCATCCTCTGACAAGGCCAACAGACGGAGATCCCCCCACTCACCTCCCTCCCCCTCGAACCTCTCCAGCCCGATCCAACCACATGCTGCTTTGGAGGATGATAGCTGAGAAGACACTCAGTGGTAGTCAATGAGAGGAGAAAGACATAAACTTAGTTACTAATCATGTCCCTGTTTGGCGTATTGTAGTGATCAATAATCAATAGTGTTCCAATCAGTTGGTGATCAGTAGAAATGTTTTATAGATCAATACCTTGATAGAAAGTGAAAGGTAGAAGGTGTGTGTAAGAGTTGGTTCAAGTCAGGGAGACCTGTTCATTTTTCCCTCTATTTGCCTTATGTAGCCCCGCCTACATAACCCAGTTCCATTCGAACGTGATCAAAAACAAAACGTGGTTCACAAATGAGTCTTCGGAGGTGGGATGGTATCACCGTACCCCATCCGTCCATGATTAATACTTGGGTGGATGACATGATAAAATGGCCATTACACTCACAGGTGGAATTGAATAGGAGCCTGTGGGGAGTTTGCTGTATAAGTGTGTTAATGATGAACTGACAATAATATCACAGCCAGTAACATCCCAGGTAAAATTGGACTGAAAATAATATTTATTTGTGGGCTGTACCATTTTAATGTATTTGAACTGATGTGTGTCTCTTCTGTTCAATGCTTTCTAACTCCATATAATAACTTAATACACATCCTCTACTCTTTCCCAGCCACATGGAGAGCATGTCATTTACAACTGCCAGAAGTGCCCGTCATTCTACAATGAATTTGTGAAACTTGACCCAACCCAGACGACTGCTTTGGAACAGATCACAAAGGACCAGAGTGCCTCACACTTGTGGCATGACTCAAGGAAGCTTAGAGTTACTGCAAGCTCAGCCAAGAAGGTCCCTGTCAGGGAATCCACCAACCCTGGTAACTTTCTCCAGGAGCATCTGTATCCCAGGTTCCGTAGCCACACGCTACGGAAAAGATAATGAGCTGATGGCCTTCCAGTGGCTGGAAGACTGTGGAAACTCTATGGACCACAGAGTCATTGTTGTCAGTGTTGAAGAGCCATGGCTATCAGCAAGCCCTGACAAAGTGCTGAACTCCAAGTAGCTGTGATTCTCTGGATGATGTCTTCAAAGGGAAAGCCTGTGATATAAAGGGCCATGTAGTTACTACTAGCATGTGCAAATTGGTATGTTTTGCACATAACTGAGAGAAAGTACACTCTTAGAACAAACGGTGCTATGTAGAACCTAAAAGGGTTCTTTGGCTGTCCCCATAGGAGAACCCTTTGGAGAACCCTTTTTGGTTCCAGGTAGAACCCTCTTTGGTTCCACAGAGGGTTCTACATGGAACACACAATGGTTCTACTTGGAACCAAAAAGGGTTCTTTAAAGGGTTCTCCTATGGGGACAGCCGAATAAACCTTTTTTTCTAAGAGTGTAAGATGCTCATCTGGACTCTGTCCAACCAAGTTGTCATCTCTGTTCCCTGTGATGCACAGTTCTGTGTAGAGTCTGTCCTGAGGTTGAAGGCATTCTACTTTACACACAGGCTGACATTTATTGTGGAGGAGCATCAAGCAGGCAGATTGAAACTGAGTGATAAATATATGCAGCTCTGTAGAAGTATGGAGTCAGACGTCTCTCCTGTTTTCAGTTACTATTAACACATTTTTGTTCAATTAAAATCCCTGACTTAATGCAACAGTTGTTTTTTATTAATATGAATGAGTATGTAAAAAAAATAATTAAGTTCAGTTGTTATAGAATTAATTGACATTTATTTTACGTACCTTCAGACACAACTTTAATTCATATTGGGAAACCGACCCTGTGAATGGCATTTGACTGGTCAGTTCATTCAGCATATTCATGAATGATATCACCACGCACTTTACACAGGGCAGCACAGAGTATTTTGTCCATTTTAGATGAGAGGTTGATTGACACTGTCTGTGAGATGATTCTAAACCGTTTGAGCCTTTGAATTACGTGTTCCACATGAACCCTCACGTTAGCTATCCTTCTTATACATGTGGCGTCCTCCGCTGACAGCTGTGCGCCTCTTTTTGTGAAGGCTGTAATTGTTCATTTGACCTTCCTTTCGTGTAGCAGATCACAGATTGTGAAGCCCCGGTTAGCCATGACCTCATCACCTGACAGAGGTACTTCAGGAACCCAGAATCCAATGTTATATATTAGTGGCCACATCTATCTCCATATGCTGAGGAGATGAACATCACTAGACCACAAGGTGCAATGGCCACTGGGTACTTGATAGTGTTCTAGGTATAGTAATGGCTGAATGACTCCCCCCTTGAATCCAGATTCTTGCACTTCGGTAAAGCAGTTTCTGAGCAGTCAATAATGCAGGTTGTTCCTGGGAAGTGGTCCTTAAAGCATTGTGGCGTTGTATCATGGATGATCTCCCTTGGCAGCCATGGAATGTACTCCCTCAGATTTTCTTCCATCATGTCAATACAATAACTAATCAGTCGACAATACTCTGGGAAACGCCAAACCTTTCTGCTAGGTACTGCTGCAGCAAGTTAAGCTTCAGCTTCATCACTGTCATCAGGAGTTGGTCTGTCAGGTCTAACTGAAAGCTGCCTTTGTAGAGGGGTAGAAGATGTTCCACCAGGGTAGATGTTCTATATTTGCTGTCTTTGTTGAGGGGTAGAAGATGTTCCACCAGGGTAGATGTTCTATATTTGCTGTCTTTGTTGAGGGGTAGAGGATGTTCCACCAGGGTAGATGTTCTATATTTGCTGTCTTTGTTGAGGGGTAGAAGATATTCCACCAGGGTAGATGCTCTATATTTGCTGTCTTTGTTGAGGGGTAGAGGATGTTCCACCAGGGTAGATGTTTTATATTTGCTGTCTTTGTTGAGGGGTAGAGGATGTTCCACCAGGGTAGACGTTCTATATTTGCTGTCTTTGTTGAGGGGTAGAAGATGTTCCACCAGGGTAGATGTTCTATATTTGCTGTCTTTGTTGAGGGGTAGAGAGGGTTCCACCAGGGTAGATGTTCTATATTTGCTGTCTTTGTTGAGGGGTAGAGGATGTTCCACCAGGGTAGATGTTCTATATTTGCTGTCTTTGTTGAGGGGTAGAAGATGTTCCACCAGGGTAGATGTTCTATATTTGCTGTCTTTGTTGAGGGGTAGAGGATGTTCCATCAGGGTAGATGTTATATATTTGCTGTCTTTGTTGAGGGGTTTGTAGAGAATGTTTGTCAAAGGTAGTGGGCTTTACATGATCACCTGAGCTGTAGTTGGGATCACTTAGAGATGGGTCTTCCCATCCAGGCTGTATCACAATCCGGCCGTGATTGAGAGTCCCATAGGGCGGCGCACAATTGGCCCAGCATTGTCCGGGTTTGGCTGGTGTAGGACGTCATTGTAAATAGGATTTTTTTTTAACTGACTTGCCTACTTAAATAAAGGTTAAATATATATATATATATATTTATATTGGGTTTGGGCATCCTTCTCTGAATGCATATCAATTCCAATCTGTGTTGACAAATACCCATTTTCAATTTGGTGAACACTTGAGTTTGTGTCATCTGTTGGCTTGTTAAACAAGTCAATGAACAAACATTAGCAAAACCGTACAATAAAACACCATACTGCATGGACGCTCCTAATAATATTTACTAATAATAACTAAGTATGTATAAAATGGAACCTTTTCTTGAGTTGTAGAGGAAATACATTGTGCAATTATGAGACTTGTGCTTAGATACAAGAGGGAGAGATAACGAGAGCAGGCAAACTGCTCAAGCGTTTGGCTTCCCTGTCACCTGACCAACTCAAAATGCTTCTTCACGAGTGGAGCATCGTAGCCAAGACATTTTTCAGGGTAAGGGTGCTCCACTGTAGGCTTCTTGTCAAAGAATTATTAGAAGCACACAAAGGGATGTTTTGGTGGTTTCTTTAAGGGGACTTCCTATTTTATAGGCATAATACTAAAGACATGTATTTTAATGGTAACCATGTATTACCTTTTAATGGGGCATGAACACAACTAGTCATGATGTTTTTGTCAGGCTCTGGCCATAGGGAGCTCTTTGGCTCCTCTAGATAGCCAGGGTCAGAGCCTGACAGATCTAGTAGATCTAGATCTGTTTTAGTTTTGTGCTGAATCCCCAATTAGAGACAGCTGCGAGACGTTGTCTCTGATTGGGGATTCTATTTAAGTTGCCTTTTCACACACCTGTTGTGTGGGTCATTGTTAGATGTTTGTACGTTTCATGTCACAGACAAGTAAGTGTATTCCATTTCATTGTTTTGTAATTATAGTTCGTCATTGAGTTGATTATACATAGTATAATAAAATGTCGAACTATACCTGCTCTGCGCCTTGGTCTCTCTCTACACCCACTCGTGACAGAATGACCCACCACAACAAGACCAAGACGCGCAGTAAAAAAAAAACATCGACGGGCAAAAGAACAGCCTGGAGCCCAGAAACCCCAAACAGTTTTTGGGGGAGGGCTATGGGGGTGGTCGGGGGTTGACGGAGAAGAACCACGGCCACTGCACTCGTGGGGGATCCAGGAGGAGCCCCTACAGCCATGGGAGCAGAGGTACGGAGAGGAGTCGGAGGAAAACGACGACTATGTGCCTTTGTTCCCTCACTCGTGGGGGCTCCCGATGGAGTCCTCACAGGAAGGGGATTGGCGATGGAGAGAGGAAGATCGGGGCAGTCGCATCCCTCCAACGCCAGTTCCCAACCCGGTGCCTCCAGCGTCGGCCCAGAGTCAGGTACGGTCCGTGCCTGCTCCGCGCACCACACCATCGGTGCGCACTCACAGCCCGGCACCGTCCTTGCCGGCTTCGCGCACCATACCATTGGTGCGCAGCCAAAGCACGGAGAGGCTGGAGGAAGAGGATCGCCCACCACTTCGTCTTCCAACGATCCAGGATCGAGAGAAACCCGAGGGGTTTTATGAATACCAGAAGGAGGAACAGACGAGGTGGTGGAGAGCCTGGGTTGCTCTTCCACTGGAGAAGCAGACGGACCCGCTGCTGATAGAAATAGAGGAGGAGGAGGACTTCGGGCGCCGATATGCTCTAGTGAACAAGCTGATGGATATGCGGGAGCGGGCTTCTGAGCCTCCAGCCAAGGTCAGCAGCCCTGAGCCTCCAGCCAAGGTCAGCAGCCCTGAGCCTCCAGCCAAGGTCAGCAGCCCTGAGCCTCCAGCCAAGGTCAGCAGCCCTGAGCCTCCAGCCAAGGTCAGCAGCCCTGAGCCTCCAGCCAAGGTCAGCAGCCCTCAACCTCCAGCGAAGGTCAGCGCCTCTCAACCTCCTGCGAAGGTCAGCGCCTCTCAACCTCCTGCGAAGGTCTGCGCCTCTCAACCTCCAGCGAGGGTCAGCGCCTCTCAACCTCCTGCGAGGGTCAGCGCCTCTCAACCTCCTGCGAGGGTCAGCGCCTCTCAACCTCCTGCGAAGGTCAGCGCCTCTCAACCTCCTGCGAAGGTCAGCGCCTCTCAACCTCCTGCGAAGGTCAGCGCCTCTCAACCTCCTGCGAAGGTCAGCGCCTCTCAACCTCCTGCGAAGGTCAGCGCCTCTCAACCTCCTGCGAAGGTCAGCGCCTCTCAACCTCCTGCGAAGGTCAGCGCCTCTCAACCTCCTGCGAAGGTCAGCGCCTCTCAACCTCCAGCGAAGGTCAGCGCCTCTCAACCTCCAGTGAAGGTCAGCGCCTCTCAACCTCCTGCGAAGGTCAGCGCCTCTCAACCTCCAGCGAAGGTCAGCAACTCTGAGCCTCCAGCGAAGGTCAGCAACTCTGAGCCTCCAGCGAAGGTCAGCAACTCTGAGCCTCCAGCGAAGGTCAGCAACTCTGAGCCTCCAGCGAAGGACAGCAACTCTGAGCCTCCAGCGAAGGACAGCAACTCTGAGCCTCCAGCGAAGGACAGCAACTCTGAGCCTCCAGCGAAGGTCAGCAACTCTGAGCCTCCAGCGAAGGTCAGCAACTCTGAGCCTCCAGCGAAGGTCAGCAACTCTGAGCCTCCAGCGAAGGTCAGCAACTCTGAGCCTCCAGCGAAGGTCAGCAACTCTGAGCCTCCAGCGAAGGTCAGCAACTCTGAGCCTCCAGCGAAGGTCAGCAACTCTGAGCCTCCAGCGAAGGTCAGCAACTCTGAGCCTCCAGCGAAGGTCAGCAACTCTGAGCCTCCAGCGAAGGTCAGCAACTCTGAGCCTCCAGCGAAGGTCAGCATCCCGGAGCCTCCAGCGAAGGTCAGCATCCCGGAGCCTCCAGCGAAGGTCAGCAACTCTGAGCCTCCAGCGAAGGTCAGCAACTCTGAGCCTCCAGCGAAGGTCAGCAACTCTGAGCCTCCAGCGAAGGTCAGCAACTCTGAGCCTCCAGCGAAGGTCAGCAACTCTGAGCCTCCAGCGAAGGTCAGCATCCCGGAGCCTCCAGCGAAGGTCAGCATCCCGGAGCCTCCAGCGAAGGTCAGCATCCCGGAGCCTCCAGCGAAGGTCAGCATCCCGGAGCCTCCAGCGAAGGTCAGCATCCCGGAGCCTCCAGCGAAGGTCAGCATCCCGGAGCCTCCAGCGAAGGTCAGCATCCCGGAGCCTCCAGCGAAGGTCAGCATCCCGGAGCCTCCAGCGAAGGTCAGCATCCCGGAGCCTCCAGCGAAGGTCAGCATCCCGGAGCCTCCAGCGAAGGTCCGCAGCCCGGAGCCTCCAGAGACGGTCCGCAGCCCGGAGCCTCCAGAGACGGTCCGCAGCCCGGAGCCTCCAGAGACGGTCCGCAGCCCGGAGCCTCCAGAGACGGTCCGCAGCCCGGAGCCTCCAGAGACGGTCCGCAGCCCGGAGCCTCCAGAGACGGTCCGCAGCCCGGAGCCTCCAGAGACGGTCCGCAGCCCGGAGCCTCCAGAGACGGTCCGCAGCCCGGAGCCTCCAGAGACGGTCCGCAGCCCGGAGCCTCCAGAGACGGTCCGCAGCCCGGAGCCTCCAGAGACGGTCCGCAGCCCGGAGCCTCCAGAGAGGGTCCGCAGCCCGGAGCCTCCAGAGAGGGTCCGCAGCCCGGAGCCTCCAGAGAGGGTCCGCAGCCCGGAGCCTCCAGAGACGGCCGGCAGCCCGGAGCCTCCAGAGACGGTCCGCAGCCCGGAGCCTCCAGAGACGGTCCGCAGCCCGGAGCCTCCAGAGACGGTCCGCAGCCCGGAGCCTCCAGAGAGGGTCCGCAGCCCGGAGCCTCCAGAGAGGGTCCGCAGCCCGGAGCCTCCAGCGAAGGTCAGCCGCCCTGAAACTCCACCGGTGCCCAGTCCGGGTTCGGCCATCTGCTCCACTTCCATGCCGGAGCAGTCCGCTCCACCTGTGCCCAGTCGGGGTCCGGAGGTCTGCCCAGCTCCAGAGCCGGAACCACCTGTCACACCGGTGCCCAGTCCGGGTTCGGCCATCTGCTCCACTTCCATGCCGGCGCAGTCCGCTCCACCGGTGCCCAGTCCGGGGCCGGTCGTCTGCTCCACTCCCATGCCAGAGCAGTCCACTCCACCGGTGCCCAACTGGGGTCCGGACGTCTGCCCAGCTCCAGAGCCGGAACCACCTGCCACACCGGTGCACAGTCCGGGTCTGGGCGTCTGCCCCGCTCCATGGCCGGAGCCGTTCGCCAGACCAGGTCCCATTCCAGGACAGGTCATCAGACTGGCGTCAGGGAGGAAAGTGTCCACTTCACCGGGGCCAGAACCGCCACCGAGGTGAAGTGTCCCTCCCCAACCCTCCCATGTCAGTTTTTTTTTATGATTCATTTTTTTTTAAATATGTATTTAGCGCGGTCGGGAGTCCGCGCCTTAGAGGGGGGGTACTGTCAGGCTCTGGCCATAGGGAGCTCTTTGGCTCCTCTAGATAGCCAGGGTCAGAGCCTGACAGATCTAGTAGATCTAGATCTGTTTTAGTTTTGTGCTGAATCCCCAATTAGAGACAGCTGCGAGACGTTGTCTCTGATTGGGGATTCTATTTAAGTTGCCTTTTCACACACCTGTTGTGTGGGTCATTGTTAGATGTTTGTACGTTTCATGTCACAGACAAGTAAGTGTATTCCATTTCATTGTTTTGTAATTATAGTTCGTCATTGAGTTGATTATACATAGTATAATAAAATGTCGAACTATACCTGCTCTGCGCCTTGGTCTCTCTCTACACCCACTCGTGACAGTTTTCACCTGAGTGTCAAACAAATCACTTCAAAAAGTAGGCTAACTACGCATGTTCATCCACTCCAAAATAATTCCAGTATCCAAACAGTGCACTGTGCACCTGGCATTTGATGGAGGGACAGATACATGTTACAAAACAACAAAAAGTGTAACCACAGTCAGCGATTGTCATTACGTCTAGAATATTGTAGCCTGAATTAACTGATGCATATTCCTGACAAATGAACCTTTAAAAAAGATATATAATATTCGGGACACCGGAAAGGTGAAACAGGACGCAAATACAGCTGTGTCCATTCTGAGCTCATTAGTGTGGGAAACTGTAAGGGCCCAGTTAAAACAATGTTGCAAGTTCGCTGGACTAAGTCGATACAATGTTGCATGTTTGCTAGAGAAAGCTCAAGACAGACAGAGAGAAAGGGAGACAAGTGGAGCAGAGAGCGATTGAATTTACTCTGCCGATTGTCAGTGGTGTCGGTCCTTCAGTTGGTCGGAATTTCAGACAAGATATCCACAGAAAAATGTTATTAACTCAACTTCAAAACGCTGGTTTATGGGATATGTTTGCTCGTGACCAAAGGCCCATGCACAAGACAGAAGTACATGCACGCGAAGGATGCATGTAACCAAAGTCTGCAGGTGTTTACATGGTTTTGTGCATGTGTCAGGTGATATACATTTCAACTGCAGTACCTACCGGCGCTCTAAAAAGTCGGGCAAACAATACTTTCCTGTGGATATTTGGTCTCAGATTTTGAGCAGCTGAAGGACCAACCGCACAGACGAATGTCATTTTATTCAACATTCTGGCTTGTAAGGAAAACTTCTAAAATGTTGCATTGCTATGTTTCAGACTATTGATCAAGTATTGGTATAAATGTCTGGTTTATTAGGCAAGTTTAAACCATGGCAGAGAGGTAGGTGTGTTCATTTAATTTGGGATAAATGAACCCCATTCAACATGTCTTCTTCCCTTCATTCACACCGACTGAAGTGGATCCAACAGGCGACATCAACAAGGGTCCATAGCCCCCACCCGGATTCACCCAGTCAGTCCATGTCATGGAAAGACCAGGCGTTCTCAATGTCCAGTACAACATTGCATTTTAAACAAAAAGGAGAATGGTTAAATTAGAGACTCCCCCAAAGTTAGACTTTTATTGAAATTAGGGGAGCTCATGTCTCATTTGGGGGGGCTGAACTCCCCTCTGCCTATAGGGTACCCCAACAGAGACAGGGAAATCTATAAGGAAACTGACCCACGTTGAAGACAATGCAGTAGAGGAACAGAGCTTGGCAGGTAGCCTAGCGGTTAAGAGTGTTGGGCCAGTAACTGAAAGGTTGTTGGTGTGAATCCCTAAGCTGACAAGGTGAAAGATCTGTTGTGTGACCTTGAGCGAGGCACGTAACTCTAGTTGCTCCTGTAAGGTTTAAAGTGTACCCCTTCTTTACCACAACAATTGAAATTGCAACTCAAACCTTTCTCTGAGGAGTTATCACAAATCCCCTGCAATTGAACCCCCAAAACATCATCTGTTCATGTGAAATCAAGAGTCTCTATTGTTGACTCTGAACCAACATATTCCTCTATGGTCCCCATATGGGACTACTTTGCCTATCAAAGACACTTTGAGTCTGGTGACGCCTGTGCCAGTCTGACACCGTATTCCCCTCTGGGCCCCTCCAGATCTACACCCCAGCACCCATTACAGCATCCTAGCTCCAGACGCAGCTCTCGCTGGACAGCTATCCCCAGAAGGGCCCTCCAGATCAGGGTTGATTTGCAGCATAAGCCCCCTAGTGATTACCCATTAGCCCTGGTCCCTATTGACTCTGGCTTCTAGCAGGGTAGCATGTGTACCCCTCTCTACCCATGTGTGGCCCTCCCATTGAAGATTTGCCCCCCCCTCTCCTCCCTAATTGGGAGTGAGGGGTATCAGAGAGGGCCGGGACACAGGGAATAGATGGTGACATCTGATCTGATGTCCACTTAAAATCAAAATAATGTTGAGCTGGTACTTTGTTGTGTCATAAGGGGTAGTCTGTAGGGACATGGTGCTTTGATTGGATGATTGATAGGTCATTATAGAAACAGAATCAGTGTTTAAATGTGAGAGGAGAAGGTGTTGTCTACAGGAAAAACACCTGACTGTGACGTAATATATATTTGTTGCACAGAACATGAAGCTAGCCTTAGGCTTAGGGTTAGGATAGTTGTTGAGGCTAGGGTTGAACAGAAATGTGGACATGAAGCTAGGGTTCGGTTTAGGGTTAGGGTTGTGGTTGAGGCTAGGGTTAGGGTTGAACCGCGATGTAGACATGAAGCTAGTGTTTGGTTTAGTTTTAGGGTTGTAGTTGAGGGTTATGGTTGAACTGGGATGTGGACTACAGGGTTATGGTTATGGTTAGGAATAGTTAAAACAACTGTTACAGCTTTTCTCAATCGCATACAAAAGAAATGTGGGAACAATGTCGATTTTCAAAACATTGCACACAAGACACAGTACCATTTGGCCTTTTGCAAAACATTAAAATACTTTTTGTCTTCTCAAAACAGCAAACTCATCCCTCAAAACGATATGATACCGTAACAATTGCAAATACACACTACCATACATAGCTCTTGAAACAAGATGACAAAACAGAAAGTTAATCTGTCTTTTAAAAATGCCCTTTGAATCAATGTATTTTCTTTGCAGTCATTAAATCAAGTTGATCAAAAAAATTGAAACAAACCTATCAAAAGGTGCAGACTTTTGGCCAGCTGCTATCAGTTTATGCTGATTCACCAAACAATTTCATACACATCAAATATGGTTGGAGATGACGACTCCAACAATATCATTCTGTGCAATGTTGTGGAATTTTTTTTAAATCACCCTACTACAGAATCGTGCTGATCTGCACATTTCTTCCAAGTGACTAGGTTGGAAAACTATATCAAACTACAACAAACTGGCTGTCAGGCCACTGAATTCTCCAAATCTCTCCACTGTTGAACCAGAGACATAAACAGTTTCAGGGTGTTCTTAGATGCCTTTGGTCTGTTTGGGTCAGACTGGTGGTGGTCCCATGAGAACATCTCTCAATCAACACTCCAGACCTCACCAACTCTCTCTTCCTTTTACCAGCTAAACCTTCATGCAGTTCCCTCTGTTTACACACCCTGATTAGTTTGGTAAGGGGACAGAATCTCACAAGAACCCGTGATCTCTGAATCAACGTTCCCCTCTGTCCTACCCTTTATCTCTTCATCTCTCCATCCCTCCATTCCCAAAAGACACAGATTCTCCCGGAATCAGGGAGCGAAATTGGGGATCAGAGCAGGCCGACTCCTGAGCAAACAGACAGCTAATGGACCGGCTGTCTTCTCCTCCCCTCACATTACCAGCAAAGCAGGGGAATGCAGCCCGGCCAGTCATAATACTAATGCTAAAGCTGGCTAAGCCCTTACTCACACAGGCCTCATACTCACTGACTCACACACTGATAGCAGATAATCACTCCACCA
The DNA here is from genome assembly GCA_023634145.1 of Thymallus thymallus. NCBI lineage: Eukaryota > Metazoa > Chordata > Actinopteri > Salmoniformes > Salmonidae > Thymallus > Thymallus thymallus. The sequence goes on from CM042380.1 coordinate 29,725,570, forward strand.
CCCAGGCAGTGGAAGAGAGTGTGTGAGAGAGTGAGAGTGATGGAATGGGGCTCACAACGCACATGCATGTTCACATAAAGGAACATACACATGCATGGATGCACTCACTCACACTCACACTCACACATGCACACACACAAACAACCCCCCCCCCCCCCCCGCTGCGAAAAACTGTCTCCTCCAGGTTGGACTTATAGCTAGCTAATGGAGAATATGCTAATGCTAGTTTGGAGGGAGGAGCACTGTTGGCTTATGGAGGATTAGGGCTTGTTGGCCAGCCCTGGCCCAGGCTCCCCGCTGTGGTAGGGGTAGGCGCTAATACAGGTGTTAGTAAACTGGCGTTAGCCACCAGCTAATTAGCCCCCATTCAGAGAGTGATTGTCTGGCCGGCTCTGCCATTTGTAGCACTATTTGCTCATCAGCAGGGAGGTCTCTCTGTACTGTGGTGGGTCCATCATGATCCGACTAGATCCCCCCCTTCTCTCTCTTTCAATATATTATTCTCTCTTTTTTTCAGAAGTATCCTGGACAGCAGGACACATCCCAGAGACAGAGACATGCTCAGGCGGTCCAAAGAGAACCAGAAGCCGGGAGAAGGCGGAGGAGAAGCAGGGATCACACTGTTCTGACCTCTGATTTACTACTACATCTGGGTTTATCACACTCTTTGAGGACTATCATTTTTTATTTTATAAGAGTTGTTATTAGATCACCAATCACCAATGATGACACCAATTGTAGAATCTTCAATCTTTTACGACCGTGTAATATATTCATAACAGGTGGTTTGTGTGTTGAGAGAAAGAGAGGAGACAGTGGGAGCGATAACTCTGAATGCGTAAAATTGTGAGGTGGCATTGAATAAATAGTTGTGAGAAAATTGACTTGTGTACCTTCCAAGTGTAGTACATGTGGGAAAGCAAGGGAAGGTTAGTTGGGTGACCTAACATGCCTAAAGCCATTCTGTCTGGGATGTCGGTGGTTCAAAGAAGTCATTAGTCTTCTCCAGCACTGTCACAAAGAGGAGATTTAAAACAGCAAACAGAAACAGATCTTGGAAAACTCAAAGCCAAACACACATCCACTAAGAGGCTTTGGTGTATTATGCTGTTCTGTCCCCATACAAAACCACAGATTCAAATGTGTCTCCTTCTCGCTCTTTTTCTCCTAAGAAAGTCTTATCATGTCTCGTCCTGTGCTGTATGTAATGAATTTTGAGTCTAGCAGCCAATTCTGTAAGGTGGACTGTCCTTGAGACAGATTTTTGTCTCGTAGTAAGATAGCATAATGTCTGAACTTTTTGTTGGAAATTACACTTAACAAGCCGAAGAGTTTATAAATAGTGAGCAAATTAAGACATTTTTTGACATGAAACGACTTTGTATCTCAGCCATCAGCTGTAACTACCTGTCTATTGGTGTAGGGGCTGTGCTTGGCAGAGTGGGTGAGGTTATATCCTGCCTGGTTTGTCCCTGTCCGGGGGTATTGTCTGGGTATTGTCGGAGGGGGCCACAGTGTCTCCTGACCCCCCTGTCTCAGCCTCCTGTATCTATGCTGCAATAGTCTATGTGCCGGGGGGCTAGGGTCAGTTTGTTAAATCTGATGTTATTATCCAGTGTCTTGTGTGAATTTAAGTATGCTCCCTCTAATTCTCTCTCTCTCCCACTCTACCTCCTCTCCTGGAGGACCTGAGCCTACCCGGAGGACCATGCTTCAGGACCACCTGTCCTGATGACTCCTAGCTGTCCCCAGTCCACCTGGTCGTGCTGCTGCACCGGTTTCAACTCCTCTGCCTGCGGTTATGGAACCCTGACCTGTTCATTGGACGTGCCACCCTGTCCCAGACCTGCTGTTTTCACCTCTATCTCGCTCTATTGCACTGAAAAACCAAGTGACATTCACTCCTGATGCAACCTCCACAACTACTTTTATTATTATTTGACCCTGCTGGTCATCTATGAACATTTGAACATCTTGGAGAAAGAACTGGCCTTAATGGCCATAAATTGTTATAATCTCCACCCGGCACAGCCAGAAGAGGACTGGCCACCCCTCAGAGCCTGGTTCCTCTCTAGGTTTCTTCCTAGGTTTTGCCTTTCTAGGGAGTTTTTCCTAGCCACCGTGCTTCTACATCTGCATTGCTTGCTGTTTGGGGTTTTAGGCTGGGTTTCTGTATAGCACTTTGTGACATCGGCTGATGTAAAAAGCGCTTTATAAATAAATTTGATTTGATTTGATTTGGTGGGAACTTAATATGTATGGATAAATAACATTTGTAGAGTACCTTCCATGAAAACAGTGGAAGAAGCAAAGAATGTTTATTATTTTAAATGTATTTCAAGGCATTACAATAACTATTGCCAGCTGGCAAGTGTCTTCACGGACATTTTCAATCTCTCCTTGTCCCAGTCTGCAATCCCAACATGTTTCAAACTGACCACAATTGTCACTGTTCCCAAGAACTCCAAGGTAACCTGCCTAAATGCCAACCACCCTGTAGCACACACATCTATTGTCATACCCTAATTCCGTTCACCTGTTCTCCCTGGCTCCTCCTCTACCAGGTGTTTCCTATGTTCCCTTATTCCTTGTGTATTTAATCTGTATCTGTTCATTGGTCTGGTTGCCAGTTCGTCTTGTGTGTTTCACCAGGTCGTGCCCGCATACTTAGAAATACCTGCTGTCTGTTTAGCTCTCCTGTTACCGTTACCCCTGCCTGTTTACACAACCTGATTCCTGCCTGCCGTCTCTGTACCTCTGAACGCCTGTGTACCAAATCCTTGCCTGCCTACGACAACGAGATATAGCCTTACGATTTTGTAAAGTAAAACATACTTGACATTCTACCTGCCTCCTGCGTCTGCATTTGGGTCTCTGTCTGAGTTGTGATAGTACGAACTGGCCATGACAGACCCAGCAGATTCTGACAACCTCCAGAGCGCCCTCTCCCTTCAGGGAGCTGCTATTGGGAGACATGAAGACCTCCTACAACGTGTCATGGAGGGACTTCAAACTATTTCTGACCACCATGATCAGACCTACAACGCGCTGATGGAGCAGCTTCGTGGATTGTCAGTGGGACAGCCTACTACAGCAGCGCCTGCCCCTGATACCATTACTCTCGCGACTAACACTGTTTCACCTATAACCCACTCAGCCTCTCGGGAACCCAGCTTACCTCCTCCTGAGCGGTACTCTGGAGATCCGGGAACCTGTCGTTCGTTCCTATCACAGTGTTCGTTGATCTTCGAGCTGCAACCCTCCTCGTTCCACTCGGATCGTGCTAAGGTAGCATACATCGTCGCTCTTATGTCCGGGAGGGCAGGAGCCTGGGCTACGGCGGTGTGGGAACGGCAAACACCCATCTGTTCCAGCCTGGACTCCTTCGTGGCCGAAGTTAAAAACGTTTTTGATTCACCGATTTCTGGGAGAGAGGCAGCCCGTAAACTCCTGAGACTGCGGCAGGGCTCTCGTAGCGTTTCGGATTACGCAGTGGACTTCCGCACTCTGGCCGCCGATAGCTCATGGTATTCTGACGCTCTTTTTGACGCTTTTCTTAATGGGTTGTCGGACATTATTAAAGATGAGCTAGCAGCCCGGGAACTGCCCCCCCGATCTCGACTCTCTCATAAACCTTTCTATGCGGATAGATAGCCGTATACGGGACAGGAACCGAGAGAGAAGATCAGCCCCCTCACATCCTTCGCAACCCGGAAGTTACCGGTCTTCCGGCCTCCGAGAAGTTAGGGGCGGGGACGAACAGTTCCGGAATTATCCGAAAGTGCCCGAGGTGGATACATCGGAGCCTATGGAACTAGGAAGGGCCAGAATAAGCCCGGCTGAAAGGGAGAGGAGAATCAACAGCCGTAGCTGTTTGTATTGTGGCACTTCAGGCCATTACATCTCTACCTGCCCACTAAAAGAGCAGGCTCATCAGTAAAAGCGGGTGTGCTGGTGGGCCAAACAGAGACCCCCTGGTCTCCTTCTACCCGTGCACCAATTCATGCTATCCTCCTGTGGGGAACCCTATCCGAGACCATCAGAGTTCTTATTGATTCTGGGGCTGACGAGAGCTTCATTGACTCCGCCCTAGTCCAGCAGCTGGGCATTTCCACCCAAAACCTCTCCACTGCTATAGAGGCCAGAGCCTTGGACGGCCGGTCCATTGGCAAGGTGACACTTTCTACTGTTCCAGTGGTTCTACGCATCTCTGGCAACCATAGTGAATCCATCAGGTTTTTACTCATCAGTTCCCCTCACGTGCCAGTGGTTCTGGGCCATTCCTGGCTTCAACGGCATAACCCCCTCATCGATTGGACTACGGGTTCCATCAGGGGATGGAGCCCCTTTTGCCATGCCCAGTGCTTGAAGGCTGCACAACACCCCTTGGTTACCCCCATCCCAGTTTCTGAGCCCGCCCTTGACCTATCCTCTGTTCCGGCTGAATACCAGGACCTACGGGAGGTCTTCAGCAAGTCCCGGGCGACATCACTTCCCCCTCACCGCCCATATGATTGCGCCATTGACCTTTTCCCGGGAACCTCTCCCCCCAGAGGGCGTCTCTACTCACTGTCTGGTCCGGAGACCAAGGCCATGGAGGCCTATGTGGAGAGCTCTCTTGCTGCAGGGATTATTCGCCCATCTTCATCCTCCGCTGGAGCGGGTTTCTTCTTTGTGGACAAGAAGGATAGATCCCTGCGTCCCTGCCTTGATTACAGAGGTCTGAACGACATCACCATAAAGAACCGTTACCCGCTTCCACTCATCTCCTCCGCCTTCGAGGTTCTTCAGGGGGCAACCGTTTTCACGAAACTGGACCTGCGGAATGCCTATCATCTGGTTCGGATCCGGAAGGGGGATGAGTGGAAGACGGCTTTCAACACCACAAGTGGCCATTATGAATATCTGGTGATGCCCTTCGGCCTGACCAACGCCCCTGCAGTGTTCCAGGCTCTGGTCAACGACGTGCTGCGTGACATGCTGAACCGGTGCGTCTTTGTCTACCTGGACGACATCCTGGTGTTTTCCCGGTCTGCCCAGGAGCATATAACCCACGTCCGCCAGGTGCTCCAGCGCCTCCTGGAGAACCAGCTTTTTGTCAAGGCAGAAAAGTGTGAATTCCACCAATCCACTATCTCGTTCCTGGGATACATTATTGCTGCTGGAAGCATCCAGATGGATCCCAACAAGGTGAGGGCTGTAGAGGAGTGGCCGCAACCAACTTCCTGGAGTCAGCTCCAGAGATTCCTGGGTTTTGCACATTTTTACCGCCGCTTCATCCGGGGTTATAGCACTCTGGCATCTCCCCTCACCGCTCTTACCTCCACCAAGATCCGCTTTGTCTGGTCTCCTGAGGCTGCCCGTGCGTTCACGGACCTTAAACGGCGTTTCACCTCGGCCCCGGTCCTAATCCAGCCTGACCCCTCTTGCCAGTTTGTAGTGGAAGTGGACGCCTCAGAGGTAGGGGTGGGAGCAGTTCTGTCCCAGCGCTCGACCATTGATCAGAAGCTGCATCCCTGTGCTTTCCTCTCCCACCGGCTCAGTCCAGCAGAGAGGAACTATGATGTCGGCAACTGGGAGTTGTTGGCTGTCAAGATTGCATTGGAGGAATGGAGGCACTGGCTGGAGGGCTCAGAGCTCCCGTTTTTGGTCTGGACCGACCATAAGAACTTGGAGTACCTTCGCACCGCCAAGCGGCTCAACTCCAGACAGGCCAGGTGGGCTCTGCTGTTCACAAGGTTTGATTTCACCCTATCATACCGTCCCGGCTCTAAGAACGCTAAGCCCGACGCCCTGTCTCGTGTTTTCAGCCCCGTTACTGCCTCCCTGGACCCAGAGCCCATCCTTCCCGCCTCCTGCCTGACTACATCTATCATCTGGGGAATAGAAACTGTGGTCCGCAACGCACAGCGGTCTCAACAGGGACCTGGGAATGTTCCAACAGGCTGCCTGTTTGTTCCAGATTCTGTCCGGTCCCAAGTTCTGAAGTGGGGCCATTCCTCTAACCTTACCTGTCATCCAGGGTCGCGTCGGACCCTTGCATTCATCCGCAGACGGTTCTGGTGGCCCACCAAGGGGCAGGACGTGCCCTCCTTTGTCTCTGCGTGCACGGTGTGTGCCCAAAACAAGACTCTGCGGCAAGCTCCGTCTGGCCTCCTTCAACCTCGCACATTTCGTTGGACTTTGTGACCGGCCTCCCTCCTTCCGACGGCCACACCGCCATTCTCACGGTAGTGGACCGGTTCTCCAAGGCGGCTCACTTCATCCCCTTAGCCAAGCTACCCTCGGCCAAGGAGACGGCTCAACTCGTCATGCAGCACGTCTTCCGGATCCATGGTCTTCCCACTGACATGGTGTCAGATCGAGGACCCCAGTTTGCGTCCCAGTTCTGGAAGGCTTTCTGCACCCTCATCGGGTCATCGGCCAGCCTATCCTCCGGGTTCCACCCTGAGTCTAACGGTCAGTCGGAGAGGGCCAACCAGGACCTGGAGACTACCCTGCGTTGCCTCGTGTCCTCTAACCCCACCACTTGGAGTCGGCAGTTAATCTGGGTGGAGTATGCCCGCAACACCCTTCCTTCGTCTGCTACGGGCCTCTCTCCCTTTGAGTGCTCCCTCGGCTACCAGCCTCCCCTTTTTCCGAACTAGGAGGCAGACGTGGGGGTGCCTGCCGCACAGCTGTTTGTCCGCCGCTGTTGGCAGACTTGGAAGAAGGCTCGGGTTGCTCTACTCCGGACAGCGTCCAGATATCAACGACAGGCGGATCGTCACCGGACCCCTGCTCCACGTTACCGCATCGGGCAAAGAGTGTGGCTGTCCACTCGGGATCTGCCTCTTCGAGTAGAGTCCCGGAAGCTGTCCTCCCGATTCATTGGGCCCTTTTCAATCTCCAGGGTACTCAGCCGTTCTGCTGTCCGTCTGATCCTCCCACGCACTCTTAGAGTACACCCCACCTTCCATGTCTCCCGTATTAAGCCTGTTTCCCATTGTCCTCTTGCCCCTGTTCAGAGACCTGCTCCATTGCCTCGTCTTGTTAATGGTGTTCCTGTCTTTACAGTTCGGCGCCTCCTGAGGGTCCGGCCTCGTGGCAGGGGTTTCCAGTACCTGGTTGACTGGGAGGGCTACGGTCCGGAGGAGCGCTGCTGGGTTCCTGCCAGGGACATCTTGGACCCATCCCTTATAGCAGACTTTCGCCGTCGCCACCCCGGTCAACCAGGTACGGCACCAGGTAGGCCGCCAGGTGGCGCCCCTAGGGGGGGGGGTACTGTCATACCCTAATTCCGTTCACCTGTTCTCCCTGGCTCCTCCTCTACCAGGTGTTTCCTATGTTCCCTTATTCCTTGTGTATTTAATCTGTATCTGTTCATTGGTCTGGTTGCCAGTTCGTCTTGTGTGTTTCACCAGGTCGTGCCCGCATACTTAGAAATACCTGCTGTCTGTTTAGCTCTCCTGTTACCGTTACCCCTGCCTGTTTACACAACCTGATTCCTGCCTGCCGTCTCTGTACCTCTGAACGCCTGTGTACCAAATCCTTGCCTGCCTACGACAACGAGATATAGCCTTACGATTTTGTAAAGTAAAACATACTTGACATTCTACCTGCCTCCTGCGTCTGCATTTGGGTCTCTGTCTGAGTTGTGATATCTATAATTATGGAGTGCTTTGACAGGCTATTCATGGCACACATCAACTCCATCATCCCAGACACCCAGGGAGAGGTTGTTTTCCTGGCACCACCCTGCTAAGTCTCTGACCTCCTCCCTACAGGCTGTCTCATCGCCGTTGGTGATCATATATTCGTCGCCAAACCCACTGGCTCCAGGTCATCTATAAGTCTTTATTAGGTAAATCCCCGCCCTATCTCAGCTCACTGGTCACTATAGCAACACCCAGCCGTAGCATGCGCTCCAGCAGGTATATCTCACTGGTCACCCCCAAAGCCAACACCTCCTTTGGCCGCCATTCCTTCCAGTTCGCTGCTGCCAATGACTGGAACGAATTGCAAAAATCATTGAAGCTAGAGGTTCCTATCTCCCTCAATAACTTTAAGCATCAGTTGTCAAAGCTGCTTATCGATCACTGCACCTGTATATAGCCCTTCTGTAAATAGCCCACACTACTACCTCATCCCCATATTTTTTTTTGTTATTTTCACAAATCTTGCACTCCAGTATATCTATTTGCACATCATAATTTGCACATCTTTCATTCCTGTGTTAATGATGATAATCTGTAATTTATTTCACCACTATGGTCTATTTATTGTCCTACCTCCTAACCTTACTGCATTTTGCACTACATTTTGCACTCTGTATATAGATTTTCTATTGTGTTTTTGACTATGTTTGTTTACTGTGTAACTCTGTGTTGTTTTTGTAGCACTGCTTTGCTTTGTCTTGGCCAGGTCGCAGTTGCAAATGAGAACTTGTTCTCAACTGACCTACCTGGTTAAATAAAGGTGAAAAAAAAAAAAAAAAAAAAAATCAGGTCTACCACTGTTGTGTCATCAGCAAACTTAATGATGGTGTTGGAGTCGTGTGTCACCCCTGAGTGTTGAGGATCAGTGTGGCGGAGGTGTTGTTGCCTACCCTCACCACCTGGGGCTGGCCCGCCAGGAAATCCAGGATCCAGTTGCAGAAGGAGATGGTCAGTCCCAGGGTCCCAGCTTGGTGATGAGCTTGGAGGGGACGATGGTGTTGAACGCTGAGCTGTAGTCTATGAAAGTGTTTATTATGCCCTTAGGCTGAATATAATCATTGTAACTCCATTCTCCCGGCTGCCATTCGCCGCGCTCCGAAGCCACCTCTCATTCACAATTCTCTCTCAGATATCTCAATTCTTATTAGCCAATGCCTGTCGCATGATCAGATCCATCCCAGACATCACAGCTCTGAAGTACAAGTGAAGACGGACACATCGGAATACAATGGCGCTCGTCCTTCTAATCGAATTCCGAGAACTGTCCACTTTTCTCCAGTCCACAAGATGAGTAATGAACCGCAAAAGCACTAACCTATGTCAATCTACTATCCCCCATAGTACAAAAGTTTAGTTAGCCTATTCAATTGGACAGCTTGTCATTCTGTGCCACAAACAAATATTCCAAACAGACTCTGAGACCGTTATGGGACAATAGATCCCAAAATAGCAAAATCAACAAACTGTTAAAATATGCCCCCATTAAACATCCAGGTTTAAAACAATTATGTTTATGTTTAAATAGTTTCAAAATGTTGACTGCCTCCGCTCTGATTGCAAGGTATGTAATGTTGCGGTGTTCAACAGGCACTGGCCTTTCTCTCCTGACGAACAGTGCCTCTAGTATGTTGACAGAATCAAACCTTAAGACGTTAATATTAATCAGCCTACATTATAATTGCCAAACATGACTGGCGTTAAGCCTATATATGTAATTAAAAGTCTCATTAAAGTTTGGCTACATTTTCTGTTGCCTCCCTCATGTCAGCGTTGGTGTGGACATGTGAGGCTGTAGCAAATATGCATATACCACCTACACTTTGACAAATTTGACAAATATGCATATACCACCTACACTTTGACAGTCAAATTATTTATCTACATTTACATACATACTTGTGTTTTTCCTAACAGAATAGCTAGTGTTTTTCGGTTTTCTAATACATTTAATTGGCTATTTTGGTTAATGGCCTTGGTGCCCTAGCAGATGGCCTTGGTGCCCTAGCAGATGGCCTTGGTGCCCTAGCAGATGGCCTTGGTGCCCTAGCAGATGGCCTTGGTGCCCTAGCAGATTGGGAACGCCTTGAAGGCAAAATGGCTTTGCCCCTAAAATCTACACCTGCACAGTCATGAAGAGGTCAGAATAGCACTTCTTCTCTCTGAGGGGGCTGAAAATATTTGGCATGGGTCAAAAGGAAGTCCCGGAAAAGGTCCAAAGAATCCAAGACAGTCTCCTAAATAGTTCATTAAATGGTTAACCAGACTATCTGCACTGACCCTATCTGCACTGATCCTATCTGCACTGACCCTATCTGCACTGACCCTATCTTGCACTGACTCTATGCACACTCACAAGACTATATACACTGAGTATACAAATCATGCTCTTTCCATGACATAGACTGACCAGGTGAATCCAGGTGAAAGCTATGATCCTTTATTGATGTCACTTGTTAAATCCACTTCAATCAGTGTACATGAAGGGCAGGAGACAGGTTAAAAAGAATGATATTTTAAGCCTTGAGAGACTGTGTAAATGTATGCCAATCAGAGGGTGTATCGGCATCGAGTAATTGTCTCTGGCCCCCTCCCAGTTAGGGGGAGTGATGAGTTCTACAGTCTCACAACTCAATCGCTGGTTGTAAACAGTTTTCTGCCCCTCTAAAAAGATGGATTTTGTAGATAATTGGCCCTCTTTCTGGGACTCACCCACAAACATGACCAAGCCTGGCCTGCTGAGGAGTGACGGATTCCATCCTAGCTGGAGGGGTGTTCTCATTTTATCTATGAACATAGACAGGGCTCTAACTCCTCTAGCTCCACAATGAGCCAGCCTGTCAACTTAGCTAACATTTATGATAGCAAATTTCAATTTACCCCCCAAAAAAGGACAGCGTTTTCAGTCATGAAATCTATGCAGCCTACTCAATCACTTTTTATAGCTACTGTTTACAGGCCTCCTGGGCCGTATACAGAGTTCCTTACTGAGTTTGTAATCATGGCAGATAATATTCACATTTTTGGTGACTTTAAAAATTCACGTGGAAAAGTCCACAGATCCACTCCCTGTCACGAGATGGTGCTTACATCGACCAAGACGCAGGGCAGGGATTATAGTTCGACATTCTATTATTTAATGAATATTCAATGTCCAGATGAACAAACTATATAACACAACAAACATACACGATACAACAAACGAGAAAAAACTAAGCACACTTACTGTCACCGTGACTGCGAAATAATTAACGACCCACGCCCCAGTGTAAAACCTACAAACCTATGTAGGATCCCTGATTAGAGACAATGCGCAGCAGCTTCCTCTAATTAGGGATCCCACACAAACCACCACCAGATACAGAAAGAATAGACCTGTCAGACTCTGACAATGGTTACATAGAGAAGCAAATAGGCAGAGCCTGGCAGTACCTCCCCCCCAAGGCGCGGACTCCCGGACGCCAAACAAAACACACAAATACAAGGGGGGGGTAATTTAGGGAGGGAAGATTAGTCCGTCGGTGGCGGTTCTGGCTCCGGCGAAGTGGACAGTTTTTTACCATGCCCCTTCTTTATAACCGGGCCCGGACTGGGTACCGGTGGGGCAAACGGCTCCGGCCATGGAGCTGGGCAATTAACCGGGCCCGGACTGGGCACCGGTGGGGTGAACGGCTCCGGCCATGGAGCGGGGAAAACAACCGGGCCCGGAATGGGCACCGGTGGAGCGGACTGCTCTGGCACTGGAGCGGAGCAGACGGCTGGACCGGGAATGGGTACCGGTGGAGCGGACCGCTCTGGCACTGGAGCGGAGCAGACGGCCGGACCCGGACTGGGCACCGGTGGAGCGGACCGCTCTGGCTCAAGAGCGGAGCAGACGGCTGGACCCGGATTGGGCACCGGTGGAGCGGACTGCTCAGGCACAGGAGCGGAGCAGACTGCTGGACCCGGACTGGGCACCGGTGGAGCGGACTGCACTGGCTCAGGAGCGGAGCAGACGGCTGGACCCGGATTGGGCACCGGTGGAGCGGACTGCTCAGGCACAGGAGCGGAGCAGACGGCTGGACCCGGAATGGGCACCGGTGGAGCGGACTGCTCTGGCACTGGAGCGGAGCAGACGGCCGAACCCGGGCTGAGCACCGTAGCTGGAGGTTCCAGGCCTTGGGCTGTCGCTGGAGGTTCCGGGCTGCGGACCTTCGCTGGAGGTTCCGGGCTGCGGACCTTCGCTGGAGGTTCCAGGCTGCGGACCTTCACTGGTTCAGAAGCCCGCTCCCGTAGGGAAGATTAGTCCGTCGGTGGCGGTTCTGGCTCCGGCGAAGTGGACAGTTTTTTACCATGCCCCTTCTTTTAAACCGGGCCCGGACTGGGTACCGGTGGGGCAAACGGCTCCGGCCATGGAGCTGGGCAATTAACCGGGCCCGGACTGGGCACCGGTGGGGTGAACGGCTCCGGCCATGGAGCGGGGAAAACAACCGGGCCCGGAATGGGCACCGGTGGAGCGGACTGCTCTGGCACTGGAGCGGAGCAGACGGCTGGACCGGGAATGGGCACCGGTGGAGCGGACCGCTCTGGCACTGGAGCGGAGTAGACGGCCGGACCCGGACTGGGCACCGGTGGAGCGGACCGCTCTGGCTCAGGAGCGGAGCAGACGGCTGGACCCGGATTAGGCACCGGTGGAGCGGACTGCTCAGGCACAGGAGCGGAGCAGACTGCTGGACCCGGACTGGGCACCGGTGGAGCGGACTGCACTGGCTCAGGAGCGGAGCAGGCGGCTGGACCCGGATTGGGCACCGGTGGAGCGGACTGCTCAGGCACAGGAGCGGAGCAGACGGCTGGACCCGGACTGGGCACCGGTGGAGCGGACTGCACTGGCTCAGGAGCGGAGCAGACGGCTGGACCCGGATTGGGCACCGGTGGAGCGGACTGCTCTGGCACTGGAGCGGAGCAGACGGCTGGACCCGGATTGGGCACCGGTGGAGCGGACTGCTCAGGCACTGGAGCGGAGCAGACGGCTTTACCCGGAATGGGCACCGGTGGAGCGGACTGCTCTGGCACTGGAGCGGAGCAGACGGCCGAACCCGGGCTGAGCACCGTAGCTGGAGGTTCCAGGCCTTGGGCTGTGGCTGGAGGCTCCGGGTTGCTGACCTTCGCTGGAGGCTCCGGGCTGCGGACCTTCGCTGGAGGCTCCGGGCTGCGGACCTTCGCTGGAGGTTTCGGGCTGCGGACCTTCGCTGGAGGTTCCGGGCTGCGGACCTTCGCTGGAGGTTCCGAGCTGCGGACCTTCGTTGGAGGTTCCGGGCTGCGGACCTTCGTTGGAGGTTCCGGGCTGCGGAACTTCGCTCGCTGGAGGCTCCGGGCTGCGGAACTTCGCTGGAGGCTCCGGGCTGCGGAACTTCGCTGGAGGCTCCGGGCTGCGGACCTTCGCTGGAGGTTCCGGGCTGCGGACCTTCGCTGGAGGTTCCGGGCTGCGGACCTTCGCTGGAGGTTCCAGGCTGCGGACCTTCGCTGGTTCAGAAGCCCGCTCCTGTATATCCATGAGCTTAGTGACGAGAGCATATGGGCGCTCGAAGTCCTCCTCCTCCTCTATTTGTTGAATGAGCGGGTCCGTCTGCGTCTCAATGGGAAGAGTCATCCAGGCTCCCGACCTTCCTCTCTCCATCGCCAATCCCCATCCTGTGAGGACTCCTCCGGGAGCCCCCACGAGTGAGGGAACAAAAGCACATCGTCGTCGTCTTCCTCCGACTCCTCTCTGTACCTCCTGGAACCCCCACGAGTGCAGTGGCCGGGGCTCTTCTCGGTCGACCCCCGACCACCCCCATAGCCCCCCCCAAAAAAACTGTTTGGGGTTTCTTCTGGGCTCCAGGCTGTTCCTTCGCGTCTTTGGCCCGTCGATTCTTTCCCCGACGACGGCATCGCTGCTCCGGAATCCTGCCTTCCTCCACCGCACGGTTATGGGAGAATTCCTCCTCTGTAGTTTTCCCCACTCCGAGGAGGATATTTCCCAATGTAGATCTCCGCTGCGTCTCAGGGTGGTGGATCATTCTGTCACAGTGCGTAGTCATGGGAGGACAGATGGAGCGTTCACAGAGAAGTGTCATTCCTTTTATTTAGCGTAACACAAAGCACACAATAATAAAGGAGAGTAAATACAAGGTGACTTACGTGAGCAACACTGATGTTGTGTCACAAACACGAACAATGATCCACACACAGGTGGATGTGTGGGGCGCCTAAATACAATCCCCAATCAGAAACTACCCTATACAGCTGTCTCTGATTGAGGATCATTTACCTCCCCATGTAGGGATGTGAGGGCTTGATTGTGGTCCTCTCACTCCCCCTGGTGGGAGTCAGAGGCCTAACCTCAGTCAAACCCTCACACAAGAGAGGATGCCTTTCACTTCAGCAGTGATGAATTCATGAACTTCTTCAACGAAAATATCATTATCATTAGAAAGCAAATTACGGACTCCTCTTTGAATCTGCGTATTTCCCCAAAGCTCAGCTGTCCTGAGTCTGACAGAACTGCCAGGACCTAGGATCAATGGGGACACTCAAGTTTTTTTATCCTATATCTCTGTCATGGCCTCCAAACATTCAACCTGCATACTGGACCCTATTCCAACTAAACTACTGAAAGAGCTACTTCCTGTGCTTGGCCCTCCTATGCTAAACATAATAAATGGCTCCCTATCCACCGGATGTGTACCAAACTCACTAAAAGTGACACCTCTCTTGAAAAAAGCATTTATTGTAAAAGCCAAACCTTGAGTCACGCAGCAACTCACTGCCTTCTTGAAGACAAATAATGTACATGAAACACTTCAGTCTGGTTTTAGACCCCATCATAGCACGGAGACTGCACTCGTGAAGGTGATAAATTACCTTTTAATGGCGTCAGACCAAGGCTCTGCATCTGTCCTCGTGCTCTTAGACCTTAGTGCTAACTTTTGACACAATCGATCACCATATTAATTTGGAGAAATTTGAAACCTTAATTGGTCTACACAAGTTCTTGCCTGGTTTAGATCTTATCTGTCGGAAAGATATCAGTTTGTCTCTGTGGTTCCGTTTTAGTGCCACTATTGTTTTCACTATATATTTAACCTCTTGGTGATGTCATCTGGAAACACAATGTTAACTTCCATTGCTATGTGGACGACACACAGCTGTACATCTCGATAAAACATGGTGAAGCCCCAAAATTGCCTACCCTGGAAGCCTGTGTTTCAGACATAAGGAAGTGGATGGCTGCATTTTTTTTACTTTTAAACTCTGACAAAACAGAGATGCTAGTTCTAGGTCCCAAGAAACAAAGAGATCTTCTGTTGGATCTGACAATTAATCTCGATGGTTGTACAGTCGTCTCCCCAAAAACTGTGAAGGACCTTGGCGTTACTCTGGACCCTGTTCTCTCTTTTGACTGAATATTTCAAGGACAGTTTTTTTCCATCTTCTTAACATCGCAGAAATCAGAAACGTTTTGTCCAAAAATGATGCAGAAAAGCTATCCATGCTTTTGTCACTTCTAGATTAGATTACTGCAATGCTCTACTCTCCAGCTACCCGGATAAAGCACTAAATACATTTCAGTTAGTGCTAAACACGGCTGCTAGAATCTTGACTAGGACCAAAAACTTAGATCACATTACTCCCGTGCTAGCCTCTACACTGGCTTCCTGTTAAGGCTAGGGGCTGATTTCAAGGTTTTACTGCTAACCTACAAAGCATTACATGGGCTTGCTCCTACTTATCTCTCAGATTTGGTCCTGCCGTATGTACCTACATCTACGGTCACAAGACGCAGGCCTCCTTATTGTCCCTAGAATTTATAAGCAAACAGCTGGAGGCAGGGCTTTCTCCTATAGAGCTCCATTTTTATGGAATGGTCTGCCTATCCATGAGAGAGACGCAGACTCCGTCTCGACCTTTAAGTCTTTACTAAAGACTCACCTCTTCAGTAGGTCCTATGATTGAGTGTAGTCTGGCCCAGGGGTGCGAGGGTGAACGGCAAGGCACTGGACTTGGACTTTCCATTGGGATTCTCTGCCTCTGACCCTACTAAGAACTGCAACGCCGCTGTGTGTATCAAGAATGACCCACCACCCAATGGACATCCAGCCAACTTGACATAACTGTGGGAAGCATTGGAGTCAACATGGGCCAGCATCTCTGTGGAATGCTTTCAACACCTTGTAGAGTCCATGCCCCCACAAATGTAGGCTGTTCTGAGGGCAGGGGGTGGGGGGCATACACACCATATACACACTCACTCACACTACACTGACACTTTCACCCAAAAAACCCACACACATACCACATATGCACACACATTCACACGCACGCATACTGACACATCACAAACACACATACACACTTTTACACTCATATGCTGATGCTACTCTGTTCTTTATTCTACTCTTATTAATATCTATCCTGATACCTAGTCACTTTACCCTGCCTTCATGTACATATCTACTTCAAATACCTTATTATTATCCATCCTGATGCCTGGTCACTTTACCCTGCCTTCATGTACATATCTACCTCAAATACCTTATTATTATCTATCCTGATGCCTGGTCACTTTACCCTGCCTTCATGTACATATCTACCTCAAATACCTTATTATTATCTATCCTGATGCCTAGTCACTTTACCCTGCCTTCATGTACACATCTACCTCAAATACCTTATTATTATCTATCCTGATGCCTAGTCACTTTACCCTGCCTTCATGTACATATCTACCTCAATTACGCCGTACCCCTGCACATTGATCTGGTACTGGTACTCCCTGTATATAGCTCCACATTGATCTGGTACTGGTACTTCCTGTATATAGCTCCACATTGATCTGGTACTTCCTGTATATAGCTCCACATTGATCTGGTACTTCCTGTATGTAGCTATACATTGATCTGGTACTGGTACTTCCTGTATATAGCTGCACATTGATCTGGTACTGGTACTTCCTGTATATAGTTCTACATTGATCTGGTACTGGTACTTCCTCTATATAGCTCCACATTGATCTGGTACTGGTACTTCCTGTATATAGCTCCACATTGATCTGGTACTTCCTGTATATAGCTCCACATTGATCTGGTACTGGTACTTCCTGTAAATAGCTCCATATTGATCTGGTACTTCCTGTATATAGCTCTACATTGATCTGGTATTTCCTGTATATAGCTCCACATTGATCTGGTACTTCCTGTATATAGCTCCACATTGATCTGGTACTTCCTGTATATAGCTCCACATTGATCTGGTACTTCCTGTATATAGCTCCACATTGATCTGGTACTGGTACTTCCTGTATATAGCTCCACATTGATCTGGTACTTCCTGTATATAGCTCCACATTGATCTGGTATTTCCTGTATATAGCTCCACATTGATCTGGTACTTCCTGTATAGCTCCACATTGATCTGGTACCACCTGTATATAGCTCCACATTGATCTGGTACTTCCTGTATATAGCTCTGCATTGATCTGGTACTTCCTGTATATGGCTCCACATTAATCTAGTACTTCCTGTATATAACCTAATTTTTGTATATTTTATTCATCTTGTGTTATTCTTTTTTTCTTTTTCTTTTTTGTATTCAGCACATGTAACGAATACTATTTGATTTGATTTGCTAGAACCAGCTGAGCCACACAGGTCCAACACAACACTAGAGAGCAAAACACTATATCCATCTAATAGGCAATCCAGTGGGCCAATAAGCATCCACTTAGACTATGGGCTGGGAAGCTTGTCTTTGACATTCGTCCTACACAGAATAGGAGGGGATTTAACATCAGCACGTCTGAATGACAAACTGCATAGCAGCAGGCAGGCCAGATGTGCCAGTGTTTCCCTAGTATTATCTCTACCTGCTGGGAGCTGGTAGGATGCCTATCCTTCTCCAGACCTTTCCTGGAGCCCCCTGTTTGCTCGTTTAAAGACCCTATTGTTTTCTAGGCCATGAAAAACAGCTCTCAGTGGGCAGGAAAGCTCCTCCTTGCTGCATTGATACTCTGTTTAGCTCTGGGCATAATATGCAGTCTGATGTCTGAGCCTGTGAGAAAGGAGGAACGTTCTGGAGTCTTTCAATTGAGATGCTGTTTCGACCAATCAGAAGTGTTGCAGCTGGTCGCTTTGTGAGTTTGACACAACCTAGCTATGATGATTCATCATTCATCACTTTCTTGAATGGTTCAAAATGGAATGCTTCTCACCTATATTCAGAGATTATGTGTAAACTGCAAAACATTTAGGTTATTGACAGTTAAAAAATGTGTTCTTCTGTGATCTTAAGCTTGCATGCATTCATGTGGCTGCTTGGGCCCCTGTTTCCTTTTGAGGAATATATCCATTCAAAGGTGATGAAATGTAGATGAATTAGTATTGAAATGTATGACATGAATGGATATCCCACCAGAAGGTCACTGCCATGGAAATCACAGGGCATCATATTGACTATTGTTACCACCAGCTGAATCAGGAGAGACAGTCAAGTCTAATGATGTACGTCTCACGACACACACACACACACACACACACACACACACACACACACACACACACACACACACACACACACACACACACACACACACACACACACACACACACACACACACACACACACCCTGAGAATAAAGCCTCCAGTCTCATCTCTGGCCTTTGGGGCGGCAGAGCTACTGATTGGGAGACAATGGGCAGCAGATTGGGATGTCAGGGTCCATTAACTGGCATCATTAACATCACACTCTGGAGTCACGGGAGCTGTGTTCTTCCTAAACCCTAAGCTTAGTGTGTGTGTGTGTGTGTGTGTGTGTGTGTTTTTTTCTGTGTGTGTCAGTGGGGCAGAAAACAAAAAGTACAGTGGTTAACATCAAACCTTATTACATCATCCTACTACACACATTTAAGAACAAATCAATTACTTGGCCCCTGAGACATGTTACATGCATAGCTGTTGATTGACAGTCAAAACCATTTGATTTCATTTAAATTCAAAATGTCAACCTATGCAAGCCATACGACTTACCCAATGGAAATAATATTTTCATAATCCACAAAGTCCTTTTAGGCACCTTGGTTGGGGTCTGACCACTGGCATTGATCATCAATGGCACTTCCAGTTCCAATATCCAACCTCGGGTCTCTGAAAAGGAAATTGATCCACGCTGCTGCCATACATCCACTGTGGCGTAAGCCGCTGCTTCCTCCATTCGACTTTCTGTCTGATCAATGCAGGGGACAATGTCTCAACAGGTGTGACAGACAGGGGCTCAGCAGCACCCCTCCACCCCACCGCTAGCTCCAATTAGCACCCACTGCTAAAGAACAAAGAGGAGATATTTCACTTTCATTTCATTTCAGCAGAGTGCCAGTTAAAGGCCTCTTCTATCAACCTCTCTCTTTCTCTCTCTGTCACGTTCTGTCTCTTTCTGCTGGCGTATCTCAAAAGATCATTTCTCTCTTTGTGTTTTGAATGGCTGTGGCCAGTATGGAGTCTATGTCTTGTGTTTTAAGTGGAAGGGGTGTTGAAATCATGGGGTGTTGATTAATTCATAGCATGTGACTGATTTGCTTTTTTGTGTTTTAGTGGGGTTGAGTTCATGAAAACCCCTGGAGGTCTGAGGAAAGGAACAGCTTGTCCTGAAAGGTCGCATATTGCTCACAGAACAAGTGACCACACTCAATTTCCATGTTTTCAGTACTTTCACATAAAGTATCTAAAAAATATACAGTGTCTAACACATTCATATCTTGTAACACTTTGTAACATTATAACAGCATACCTTAATATGAGTAATTGTTTTCATACCATAACATATCGGGGGGATTGGTGCATTTCTGAGTGAATTTAAACTGTGCCTCTATATTGGTGGGTTCAATATGGAGGTGTTTTTACATGATGTCCAGTTCATACATTTCATTGCCATGGTCATTCTATAGGGCAAACATTTATTTCATTATAATGTGATGATATCACCAACAAATGTGTTGATTTTAAATACTTAACATACATTCTGTTTCACTTCCATGGTGATTGCAAATCATAATAATACAATTACATTTGAATCTGACCACATCACAATTAAAAGTATAGCAGCTTCAGTAGAATGTTCGAGTTTAGAATGTTCGAGTTTAGAATGTTTGGTTGATTGGCGACAGCTCTGTTTTGGTGGCAACAATCAACAAGACAACAGGTGCGACTAGAACCTGCTATCTAAGATTGATTGAGTTCTCAAGAATGAGCTTCTGGCACCACATCAAATAAAATCAAATCAAATGTATTTATAAAGCCCTTTTTACATCAAAGTGCTATACAGAAACCCAGCCTAAAACCCCAAACAGCAAGCAATGCAGATGTAGAAGCACGGTGGCTAAGAAAAACTCCCTAGAAAGGAAGGAACCTAGGAAGAAACCTTCTTCAAGATGTTCAGAAGTTCATAGATGACCAGCAGGGTCAAATAATAATCCCAGTTGTTGTAGAGGGTGCAACAGGTCAGTGCAACAGGTCAATACCTCAGGAGAAAATGTCAGTTGGCCTTTCATAGCCAAGCATTCAGAGGGCGAGACAGCAGGTCCAGTAGAGAGAGAGAGTCAAAAACAGCAGGTCCGGTAGAGAGAGAGAGTCAAAAACAGCAGGTCCAGGTAAATGTTGCAGGTCCGGTGAACAGGACAGGTATCCATAGCCGCAGGCAGAACATTTGAAACTGGAGCAGCAGCATGACCAGGTGGACTGGGGACAGCCAGGAGTCATCAGGCCAGGTAGTCCTGAGGCATGGTCCTAGGGCTCAGGTCCTCCAGGAGGGGAGGGTGAAACGGAGAGAAAGAGAATTAGAGGGAGCATACTAAAATTCACACAAGACACCAGATAAGAAATGAGAATATCACCAGGTGTAACAGATTGACCCTAGCCCCCGGCACATACACTATTGCAGCTACTGGAGGGATATCAACAGACCACCAACTTACTACCCTGAGACAAGGATGAGTACGAAGATCTCCTCCACCGCACAAGCCCGAGAGGGACTCAACCCACTCAAGGGACGGCTTAGAAGTTTATTTAATGCTTTATTTAGGTAGCTGGAGAAGGGAACATTGCAGTAGTGTAATCTAGTGACAAAAGCATGGAGTTTAAAAGTAAAACATTTTAAACACAGGCTTCCAGGGTAGGCAATTATGGGGGCTTCACAATGTTTCATCAAAATGTACAGCTGTGCGTCGTCCGCATAGCAGTGAAAGTTGACATTGTGTTTCCGAATGACATCACCAAGAGGTAGAATATATAATGAGAACAATAGTGGTCCTAATATAGAACCTTGCGGAATTGTCACGGATCCCCCCCCGGTACTGCTGCTCATTCCGTTCACCATCTCCGGAGGTCTACGTCACCAGCCTTCTAGGCGTCACTGAACTGGATCATTACCACGGACCCCCCCGGTACTGGATCAACAGAACAGCTGAGCTTTGGGGAAATATGCAGATTCATAGAGGAGTCCGTAATTTGCTTTTTAATGATCATGATCTTTTCGTCGAAGACGTTCATGAATTCAAGTGAAAGCCATCCTCTCTTGGGGAATGCTGCTTTTTAGTTAGCTTTGCGACAGTATAATAAATAAATTTTGGCTTGTTCTTACACTCCTCAATTAGGTTGGAAAAATAGGATGATCGAGCAGCAGTGAGGGCTTTTCAATATCACACGGTACTGTCTTTCCAAGCTAGTCGGAAGACTTACATTTGGGTGGAGCGCCTTTCCGTTCCAAATTTCTGGTATACCAGAGATCTAATTTCTTGTGCCCAATTTATTTTGTTTTTGGGGTGCGACTGCATCTAGGGTATTATGCAAGGTTACATTTAGATCCTCAGTTAGGTGGTTAACCGATATTTGTACTTCAATGTCCTTGGGTAGGTGAAGGGAGTCTGGAAGGACATCTAGGAATCTTTGGGTTGTCTGGGAATTTATAGCACAGCTTTTGATGATCCTTGGTTGGGGTCTGAGCAGATTATTTGTTGCGATTGCAAACGTAATAAGATGGTGGTCCGATAGTCCAGGATTATGAGGAAAAACATTTAGATCCACTATTTATTCCACGGGAAAAACTAGATTCAGGGTATGACTGTGGCAATGAGTAGGTCCAGTGACGTTGGACAAAACCCACTGAATCGACGATGACTTCGAAAGTCTGTGGACTTTTCCATGTGAATATTGATGTCAACAAAAAATGTAATGTTATCTGCCATGACTACAAGGTTTGATAGGAATTCAGGGAACTCAGTAAGTAACTCAGTATACGGCCCAGGAGGCCTGTAAACACTAGCTATAAAAAGTTATTGAGTAGGCTGCTGTCACGAAATGGGGTTTGGAGAGACCAAGGCGCAGCGCAGGGATAGTAGTTCGACATTCAATTTTATTATATTATAGTAATCCAAACAAATGGCGAACTACAGGACACAAACTGAAACTATAAACTAACGTCACATTCACAAAAACCACACGGAATGAACGGACGTAACAAAAAGAACACTTACTTCACCCGTGACAGCGAAATACATTAACATGTAACGCTAACAACCCACACCCGCGTGAGGGACAGACTCAACATATATTGGATCCCTAATTAGAGACAACGGGTAGCAGCTGCCTCTAATTAGAGATCCACCCAAAACCCACAAAGAAACAGAAAAGAACGACACTGTCAGACTCTGACCATAGCTACATAGAGAAGCCTATTGCTTCTCTATGGCCAGAGCCTGACAGCTGCATAGATTTCATGACTAGAAGCTCAAAAGACGAAAACGCTGTCATTTTTCAAATGTTTTATTAACCAGTCTCTAGCATGGCTGACAGAGGAACATCAGTCTCTTCCTGGCTACACTCCTCACACAGTAAGTACCTCTACCTACCATACTAACTATCTACACTGGTTTTCTTTTTAAATCAATACATTTTATTTCAAATGTACTTATCATTACTTTATTTACAGTTTATTCCACCCCACTCTGGGCAGACACAGAGAGTGAGTAGGAGCATGGGAGAAAGGCTTGGGCGTGGGTGGACTGAATGGACTGTACCTGATGTGTTGAACATATTTAAAATGTTTATTTTGTAGTAGTAGTATAAATATGATAAAATAAGATAATGTAAGGTAAGATGGGCATAATATAAGATATTTTAATTATTAATAAACAGATGAAATAGATGAAAAAGGAATGGAGCTGGAAGGGATGGATGCTGTTTTAACCAATCGTGCTATTTTTAGTTTATTTAGAAAATAACTGTATTGTTGGTTAAGGGCTTGTTAGTAAGCATTTCACTGTAAGGTCTACACCTGTTGTATTGTTGGTTAAGGTCTTGTTAGTAAGCATTTCACTGTAAGGTCTACACCTGTTGTATTGTTGGTTAAGGGCTTGTTAGTAAGCATTTCACTGTAAGGTCTACACCTGTTGTGGTGGTGGACTTCAGGAGAACCAAGGCACAACTGACTGCAGTCCCTATAAAGGGGATGGATGTGGATATGGTTGAGTCATACAAGTTCCTGGGTGTCCATATGGACAACAGACTGGAATGGGCTGGTAACACCGGGGCCCTGTACAAAAAGGGCCAGAGCCGACTCTACTTTCTGAGGAGGCTCAGGTCCTTCAACGTGTGCAGTAAACTACTGCATACCTTCTACCAGTCTGTGGTGGCCAGTGCCATCTTTTTTGCAGTGGTGTGCTGGGGAGCAAACATCAAAGCCGGTGATGCTTCTCGGGTAAATAAGCTGATCAGGAAGGCTAGCTCTGTCCTGGGGATGAGCCTTGACACTCTAGAGGAGGTGGCGGAGAGACGGATCCTGGCCAAACTGCTGGCCATCATGGACAACGTCACCCACCCTCTGCACGCTATGGTTATGACGCAGAGGAGCACTTTCAGTCACAGGCTGATCCCACCACGGTGTGCCAGAGAGCGCTACAGGAGGTCCTTCCTGCCGGCGGCTATGAGACTATATAATTTTTATTTTTTTTATTTTTTTATTTCACCTTTATTTAACCAGGTAGGTCAGTTGAGAACAAGTTCTCATTTGCAACTGCGACCTGGCCAAGACAAAGCAAAGCAGTGCGACAAAAAACAACACAGAGTTACACATTAAACAAACAGTCAAAAACACAATAGAAAATCTATAAACAGAGTGCAAAATGTAGTGCAAAAATGCAGTAAGGTTGGGAGGTAGGACAATAAATAGACTATAGAGTAGAAATAAATTACAGAAATTATCATCATTAACACAGGAATGAAGGATGTGCAAATTATGATGTGCAAATAGAGATACTGGAGTGCAAGATTAGTGAAAATAAACAAAAATAAATATGGGGATGAGGTAGTAGGGTGGGCTATTTACAGAAGGGCTATATACAGGTGCAGTGATCGATAAGCAGCTTTGACAGCTGATGCTTAAAGTTATTGAGGGAGATAGGAACCTCTAGCTTCAATGATTTTTGCAATTCGTTCCAGTCATTGGCAGCAGCGAACTGGAAGGAATGGCGGCCAAAGGAGGTGTTGGCTTTGGGGGTGACCAGTGAGATATACCTGCTGGAGCGCATGCTACGGGTGGGTGTTGCTATGGTGACCAGTGAGCTGAGATAGGGCGGGGATTTACCTAATAAAGACTTATAGATGACCTGGAGCCAGTGGATTTGGCGACGAATATATAGTGAAGGCCAGCCAACGAGAGCATACAGGTCGCAGTGGTGGGTAGTGTATGGGGCTTTGGTGACAAAACGGATGGCACTATGATAGACTACATCCAAATTGCTAAGTAGAGTGTTGGAGGCTAGTTTGTAAATGACATCGCCGAAATCAAGGATCGGTAGGATAGTCAGTTTTACAAGGGCATGTTTGGCAGCATGAGTGAAGGAGGCTCTGTTGCGAAATAGGAAGCCAATTCTGGATTTAATTTTGGATTGGAGATGGTTGATGTGAGTCTGGAAGTTGAGTTTATAGTCTAACCAGATGCCTAGGTATTTGTAGGTGTCCACATATTCTAATTCGGATCCGTCGAGAGTAGTGATGATAGTCCGGTGGGCGGGTGCTGGCAGCGTTCGATAGAAAAGCATGCACTTAGTTTTACTAGCGTTTAAGAGCAGTTGTAGGCCACGGAAGGAGTGTTGTATGGCATTGAAGCTTGATTGAAGGTTAGTAAACACAGTATCCAAAGAGGGGCCAGATGTATACAGAATGGTGTCATCTGCATAGAGATGGATCAGAGAGTCACCAGCAGCGAGAGCGACATCGTTGATGTATATAGAGAAAAGGGTTGGCCCAAGAATTGAACCCTGTGGCACCCCCATAGAGACTGCCAGAGGATCGGACAATAGGCCCTCCGATTTGACACACTGAACTCTGTCTGCAAAGTAGTTAGAGAACCAAGCAAGGCAGTCACTTGAGAAACCAAGGCTGTTGAGTCTGCCAATAAGAATGCGGTGATTGACAGAGTCGAAAGCCTTGGCCAGGTCGATGAAAACGGCTGCACAGTACTGTCTTTTATCGATGGCGGTTATGATATCGTTCAGTACCTTGAGCGTAGCTGAGGTGCACCCATGACCAGCTCGGAAACCAGATTGCATGGCAGAGAAGGTACGGTGGGATTCGAAGTGGTCAGTTATCTGTTTGTTAACTTGGCTTTCGAAAACTTTAGAAAGGCAGGGCAGGATGGATATTGGTCTATAACAGTTTGGGTCTAGAGTGTCTCCTCCTTTGAAGAGGGGGATGACCGCGGCAGCTTTCCAATCTCTAGGGATCTCAGACGATACGAAAGAGAGGTTGAACAAGCTAGTGATAGGTGTTGCAACAATTTTGGCTGATAATTTCAGAAAGAGAGGGTCCAGATTATCTAGCCCAGCAGATTTGTAGGGGTCCAGACTTAGCAGCTCTTTCAGAACATCAGCTGTCAGGATTTGGGTGAAGGAGAAGCGGGGGGGGCTTGGGCAAATAGCTGCCGGGGGTGCAGAGCTGTTGACCGGGATAGGGGTAGTCAGATGGAAAGCATGGCCAGCCGTAGCAAAATGCTTATTGAAATTTTCAATAATCGTGGATTTATCGGTGGTAACAGTGTTTCCGAGCCTCAATGCAGTGGGCAACTGGGAGGAGGTGCTCTTATTCTCCATGGACTTTACAGTGTCCCAGAACTTTTTGGAGCTAGTACTACAGGAAGCAAATTTCTGTTTGAAAAAGCTGGCCTTTGCTTTTCTAACTGACTGTGTGTACTTGTTCCTGACTTCCCTGAATAGCTGCATATCGCGGGGGCAATTCGATGCTAATGCAGTGCGCCACAGGATGTTTTTGTGTTGGTCTAGTGCAGTCAAGTCTGGGGTGAACCAAGGGCTATATCTATTCTTAGTTCTACGTTTTTTGAAAGGGGCATGCTTATTTAGGATGGTGAGGAAAGCACTTTTAAAGAACAACCAGGCGTCCTCTACTGACGGGATGAGGTCAATATCCTTCCAGGATACCTGGGCCAGATCGAATAGAAAGGCCTGCTCGCAAAAGTGTTTTAGGGAGCGTTTGACAGTGATAAGGGGTGGTCGTTTGGCCGCTGACCCATTGCGAACACAGGCGATGAGGCAGTGATCGCTAAGATCCTGGTTGAAAACAGAGGAGGTGTATTTGGAGGGCAAGTTAGTCAGGATGATATCAATAATGGTACCCATGTTTACGGATTTTGGGTTGTACCTGGTGGGTTCCTTGATAATTTGTGTGAGATTGAGGGCATCTATCTTAGATTGAAAGACAGCCGGGGTGTTAAGCATATCCCAGTTTAAGTCACCTAACAGTACAAACTCTGAAGATAGATGAGGGGCAATCAATTCACATATGGAGTCCAGGGCACAGCTGGGGGCTGAGGGGGGTCTGTAACAGGCGGCAACAGTGAGAGACTTATTTCTGGATAGGTGGATTTTTAAGAGTAGAAGCTCAAACTGTTTGGGCACAGACCTGGACAGTATGACAGAACTCTGCAGGTTATCTCTGCAGTAGATTGCAACTCCACCTCCTTTGGCAGTTCTATCTTGACGGGAAATGTTGTAGTTGGGGATGGAAATTTCCGAATTTTTGGTGGCCTTCCTAAGCCAGGATTCAGACACAGCTAGGACATCCGGGTTGGCGGAGTGTGCTAATGCTGTGAATAAATCAAACTTAGGGAGGAGGCTTCTAATGTTAACATGCATGAAACCAAGGCTTTTACGGTTACAGAAATCAACAAATGAGAGCGCCTGGGGAATAGGTGTAGTACTGGGGGCTACAGGACCTGGGTTTACCTCTACATCACCAGAGGAACAGAGGAGTAATAGAATTAGTATTCGACTAAGGACTTTAAGAACTGGACGTCTAGTACGTTGGGTACATAGAATAAAAGGAGCAGATTTCTGGGCGTGGTGGAATAGATTCAGGGCATAATTTATAGTCAAGGATATAGAAGGATGTGAGTTCAGTGGAGGTAAACCTAGGCGTTGGGTAATAAAGAGAGAGGTTGCATCTCTGGAGACACCAGTTAAGCCAGGTAAGGTCTTCGCATGTGTGGGGGGAGGGACAAAAAAGCTATCAGAGGCCAGTTGTGCAGGACTGGGGGCTCTACAATGAAATAAAACAATAATAGCTAACCTAAACAACAACAGACAAGGCATATTGAAATAAGAAAGGGGCAGAACATAAAATAAATAAAAAGACAGTTAATTAAGAGGGCTAAGACAACGACGGGTAATGGCGATGAATGGACAAAGAGGGTCAGTTAGAAAAAAGTGATGTACTACACACAGGACCTGAGGCCTGGTAGTTAAACAGAAATAAATACCATAAAAACCAAACAGTCCTGCAGGCATCAGCTGTGGAGCTGAGCAAGCGTAGGATCCGAAGAAAAAGCAAAGTGGTGAGCCGGGGAATCAGTTCAATGGCACGGCGTTCAGAGTGTTAGCAGTCCGGGCTAGCAGGCCGGAGCTAGCAGATGAATCTTCGGCGGCGTCGCAGAGGAGAACCCTGTTGAGACCACGTCGGACAATTACGTCGGCAGACCAGTCACGGTGGCTCGGTGGGGCTCCGTATCGACAGTAGAAAGGTCCAGGTAGGTTGATAAGGTACTGGAGCCCGGGAGAGTAGCTAGCACACGTTGGCTGTCCGGGAGATGAGCCTAGCTCACGCTAGCATTGGAAGCATGTACACAATGGAGCTTAGCTATAAACGTCGGTCACTCGAATGCAGCTAGCTAGCTGTGATGATCCGGTGTGGTGGTCCGGTACTTTCAGTGGAAATCCGGTGAAGTGGAAGGGAACGCAGTCCGATAAGCGCTGGGTTGGTAGCGCGCTGAGCAGACTGGCCAATATTGTCCGAACTGAAAGCTGGCTGGACAGCCAGAGCGGAGGTGAAGACCGCTAGCAGTGGTTAGCAATGGAAGGTTAGCAAGCTAGCTAGCAGGCTAAACTTTTGACTGCGGTTCGGTTAAATAGTGGAAAAACACGGATATTTGACCCGATATTTGACCCGTTTCACGTTGGGTAGGTGGCTTGCAGGAGGGGTAAATCGGGAACAAATAAAAATGTATGGAAAGACAAATTACAAACTATTTACACGAGACGAGACGGGACAAAACAAAATACACGTCTACACTGTTACGCCATCTTGAATGCCTCACCGGGGTGCCGTGCCGTCGGCAACATAGATCTGGAACTGTTGGGGTGCTAGGACCTAGTTTAACAATTATGCATCCATCCGTGAGTAACTCTGGTCCGTCAGCACTCATCCACTCAGGACCTATTTATTCATACAGGTCTGTATATACATACTCATGTACAGTTGTTATATTATATCACATGCAATATTGTAAGTAATTATTGGACGTAGGCATTCACTCAGGAATGCATATTAGTATCCTGCCAGTTGCACCTTTTCTCATTGCTTTTAGTATATCGAATGTGCAATAAGTGCAGTTGTCTGTAATTAAACCCTGCGCACTAAGGACTGTATTTTAAGGGAATTACTATTATTACCCCAAATGATATCATACACACATTTAGCTATTAAAGTATCTCTTCCTGTCATTTACCTGTACAGTTTGTGTAAACATGCAAGTATTCACTTATCTGTAAATATAACTGTATACCTAACTGTACAGCTAATTTAACCATGCAAAATGTTCACTTACCTGTTCATTTACCCAGTCTGTCTATTAAGTAAACTATTATTACCCTCGCTCATATCATACGCATTTTTAGCTACTGAAGTATTTCTCTGCCATCGACCTGTATAGTATTAACCATCCAACATCCACCAATGTATAGTGTACATATTCAGCCAACCACTCATACTATGCAATGTCCTTTTATAGCTTTTTTTTTTTTTTTTGCACTCCAGATATCTTGTATTTCTATACTTTTTCATACTGCCGCTCTATGTATCATGTACCGTGCATCTGTCTTTTGTGTACTTTCGTTGTGGCATTTTGCACCTGCCCTGTGTTTTGTTGTAGCTGCTTGACAATGAAATTTCCCCCCCGGGGGATCAATAAAGTATCTATCTATCTATCTATCTATCTATCTATCTATCTAACTATCTATCTATCTATCTATCTATCTATCTATCTATCTATCTATCTATCTATCTATCTATCTATCTATCTATCTATCTATCTATTGTTGGTAAGGGCTTGTAATTCAGCATTTCACTGTAAGGTCTACACCTGTTGTCTACACCATTTATTTTTTTATATTAATCAAACAAACTTGATTAAAGGTTGAAAAACATTATGTTTATGTGACAATTTTAGTTTTCTTCTGTTTAATCCTTTAAATCAGAACACTCTGATTTGTCACTGAAGTCAAAATAGTGTGAAAGTTATGTTACCAAAACTATTATACAAACGACGAGGGACAAATTCAACCAAAACTGCTATTGACAAAACTGCAAATTAAACCAAAATAGAACACATTGAGCTTTATGACAAAACTATGAGTGGTTCGCATGTGTGTCTGTGGCTCCATAGAAAGGTGAAATTAAAATGACTTGGTTGGTTTGCCATCAAACTTACCAACAGTGGTTTGAAGTCATCAACCAGGAGGAGTCTGGACAGTTGGTCATACTTTATACTGTGATAAAACCGTGTTTGATGTAATTTTATATCCCTTGTACATTTATTTTGACAATTAAAGACACTGACCACATTATGAGAAAGACTGACATACATTGGGGGCCAAAAGTCTGGAATATTACTCATTCAAGGGTTTTTCTTTATTTGCACTATTTTTTACATTGTAGAATAAAAGACATCAAAACTATATAATAACACATATCGAATCATGTAGTAACAAAAAAAGTGTTAAACAAATCAAAATATATTTTATATTTGAGATTCTTCAAAGTAGCCACCCTTTGCCTTGATGACAGCTTTGCACACTCATGGCATTCTCTCAACCAGCTTCATGAGGACCGCCACAGGAATAGAAGACCCAGAAATACCTCTGCTGCAGAGGATAAGTTCATTAGAGTTACCAGCCTCACAGACACATCTCAACATCAACTGTTCAGATGAGACTATGTGAATCAGGCCTTCATGGTCGAATTGCTGCAAAGAAACCACTACTAAAGGACACCAATAATAAGAAGAGACTTGCTTGGACCAAGAAACACGAGCAATGGACATCAGACCGATGGAAATGTGTCCTTTGGTCTGGAGTCCAAATTTTAGATTATTGGTTCCAACCTTAACCAAATTTAGATGGTTTGGGATGAGTCGGACCGCAGTGAAGGAAAAGCAGCCAACAAGTGCTCAGCATATGTGGGAACTCCTTCAAGACTGATGGAAAAGCTTCAAGGTGAAGCTGGTTGAGAGAATGCCAAGAGGGTGCAAAGCTGTCAAATAATGGGCCTCTGTACGCTTTTGTAGATATTCCATAAAAAAATCAGCCGTTTCCAGCTACAAAAGTCATTTACAACATTAACAATATCTACACTGTATTTCTGATCAATTTTATGTTATTTTAATGGACAAAAGAAATTGCTTTTCTTTCAAAAACAAGGACATTTGTAAGTGACCCCAAACTTTTGAACGGTAGTGTATTTTGATTTGTTTAACGCCTTTTTGGTTACTACATGATTCCATATGTGTTATGTCATAGTTTTGATGTCTTCACTTTTATTCTACAATGTAAAAAATAGTGCAAGTATAGAAAAACCTTTGAATAAGTAATATTCCAAACTTTTGGCCCCCAGTGTACATAGTGTTACCAAATGCTCTTTGGTAACTCTTGACAAGTAGCCACTGTGACGGTGTGAATCAATGCCTGTACCTTTACTGCCTAGCATATTGATAAGTGCAAAGTTATCAAAGATGATGACAATGATTATGAGTTGTTGTGTTTTTTTTTTACTTAGCAGCCAGTAAATAAAACTGTCAAAGCTAGGCTTCATATTGAATACATGCATTAGATGTATTTCTGTTTCAATAAAACAATAACTATTTAAAACATTTTCCAGAATGTATTATCTTCCCACAGAATATGTTTGACAGTGTATTAGGCAGAACCTATCAAAAATGATTGCTAGGTAACGCGCGTCTGTTCTACTGCGCATGCCTATCACCAATGACAGCAGAAGCCGGAAGTGTGTCTCCATGGGGCACATTCATTTGTTTGGCTATCTCGCTGATCGGTTATGAAACCATTGGAAATCACCTGGGGTAAAGCTTCAGTCTTCTTCGCCGTTCTGGTGGCTGTCATTGCAGCCGTTTTACACCATCTAGAAAACTGCGAGCCGACGATATACACCAGGTGAGAGGCAGAAGCTAGCGAGCTAGCTAACCTTAGGTAGATACTCGACCTACACTGACAGATTGGTGACAGTTTACCATGTCAGTCTGCGATCAGGCTTGGGATGTATAGCACGTACAGTAACTAGCTACTGGTACTACCTGGTAGCTTACTGGTCCGTTGTACGACTAGTTGTAATGCTGAGTGAGAGGCTTGCAAGAAAGGTTTCATTGCCTTAGTTTGCTAGCTAGTTAGTAGTCAAGAGAAAGTTGTAGGGCGTGACACACCTACTGTGTTGCAATAAAACTGCTGTGTCATGCTGATTCTGTGTAAAATAGCGATCAAACCGTTATGTCTCTCCTCAGTGGTGAAGCACTGTCTTGTTTTGTCCTTCAGGATGGCACACGATCTGAAAACACTGGCAGAGGACTTCAGACAGAAGAATAAAAGTTGTTTCATCCTGGGTGCCTCTGGCGAGACAGGCAAGGAGTTACTGAAAGAGATTGTGGAGAGGAAGCTCTTCTCGAAGATCACTCTCATCGGAAGAAGACAGCTCACATTTGAAGACGAAGCATATGAGAAGTTGGTAGGTGTGCGACTTGTCTTATTGTCAGTGTATTGTTGTCTTTTCAAGCAGGGCTTGTTTCCCAACAACATCTTAAGGCTAAGTTAATCGTTAGAACCAAGTAACACACACCCAGTGGCGATTTTAGCATTTTTTTTAGATTCATGCCAGCAAAGCCACTACACAACACAACACAAAACAATACATTAAATTGCACTATAACGGTGACAAATGGTGCCAACAAGCTGTTAGCGCCTACATAAAGCTGTCCCAACACCTTACCACTGCTACACCTGGCTATCAGCGGAGCCTTGTCTGGCAGGGAAACAGCTCATTCAGCCTCATTTACTGACTTTTAAAAAAACATAGATGATATGGTTGACTTGCTTAAACAAAAGTGGTTTCTACTGACAATTGAGATGTACAAACTATGGCATAAGGGGACGACAAGCGGATAAGAAGTAATCCATAATTTCAATTAAGACATTATTGAGCGAGCTAGGACGGATGTAACGTTTGTCAATACAACTATTTGTTCAGCACTTTTGAAATGTACAGCGACAGAATTCAGAACATGGGCCGTTCTTACAGTGTTCTCCCTGTACACTAAGTCAGAACCGTAGGATAAATAAAGGGGGCATACAAGCAGACAATGACAATGCTCTTACAATATTTAATGATTACATTTCTCTAAAACAGGTTATAGACTACATGTGCACCACCAAGTCAGAACAGTAGGTGAAATTAGGTGCAGATGTTTACTTTCTAAACACGTTTTTTTTTTCAGTTTCGTCCTAAGAACAGATTGTAGTGGTAATATGAAAAGGGATGCATTTTTTTGTGCCATTTAGGTGAAATTGAATTTTAAGCATCATTCCAGTCAAAATAGTCTCTGCGAATGTTGGGTTCAACTAATTTGCTATGGGCTCGCACTACTGTTCCAATGTTCTATTGCAGTTTTTAAGCCTTGGGTGAATTTTGACTTGTTCTATTGTCCAGCCTACCAGTATGGCAAAGGAACATTTAGAACTAACGACTGGGTAGCGTCCACAGATACAGAACAAAACGACTGAACGACTCGGTCACGTCCACAGATACAGAACAAAACGACTGAACGACTCCGTCACGTCCACAGATACAGAACAAAACGACTGAACGACTCGGTCAAGTCTTTAGCCAACGAACCGATAGAACGACGGCTTGGGTAGCAACCTTAGTAGGCTAAACAATAGAATGAGTCAAAATTCACCCAAGGCTGAAAAATGGCCAAAGAATGTTGGTTGAGCTGAAACACTAGCGCGAGGCCACAGCAAATGAATTGAAACGAACCTTGGCTGAGTCACTTTTGACTGGAATGATCCTTAGAATTCCATTTTCCTTAAATGGCACCAAAAATGTATACCTTTTCATTTCACCACTACAATCTGTTCTTAGGACGAAACTGAAAAACAAAACCACTAGTGTAGGAAGTAAACATCCGCACCTCGATGCTACAACAAAGCCTACATCTATTATTCCATTATAAAGACGGGCCTCGTGTATTGTTCTCTGTCCTCTTTCAGGTGCAGGAGGTGGTGGACTTTGAGAAACTGGATGACTATGCCGCAGCATTCCAAGGGCATGATGTTGGCTACTGCTGCCTTGGAACGACCAAAGCCAAAGCAGGGGCTGTGAGTTCATAGTCACTGATATAGAGACCCCTGTGTATACAGAAACGATTTTAGAACAATCTGAAATGGTGGGTGTCATGGCTTGCTCAAAATGGCGGTCAAAAAGGCAGATTAATGCACACATATTATCTCGTATCTTTCGGTCATTGTAGGATGGATTCGTCCGCGTTGACCATGACTATGTCCTGAAGTCAGCGGAGCTCGCCAAGGCAGGAGGCTGCTCACACTTCAACCTAGAGTCTTCCAAAGGGGCTGACAAAACCAGTGGTTTTCTCTATCTCAAAGTGAAGGTAATACACGAAATGTTACACCTGAGTAAAGACACCTCATTTATAGCCTTTCATAATCAAAGCCTCTTCCAGCCTCTCTCATAAAGCTATTTGATGAAGTGCTGTATATTGTTTGGTTAATGCAAATGTTTGCCTCTTCCAGGGACAAGTGGAGTCAGACATTGAGTCGCTGGGCTTCGAGAGGTTTTCCATCTACCGCCCTGCGTAAGTCTTGTTTGCATTAGTCATCTGTAGAAATGTTCCTTTGCAGAAATGACTCACTTGTTCATTACCTTATCAGTCATACACATTTCTCCAGTGATCACAGTTTCATTGCATAAATACGCTCTGAGATATTATACTGTGTTTTATTGCTGCAACTTTAGTTCACTCGTAACAACTCACAACTGAATTCTTCCCCTTTTACTTGTTTTTCCTCCCAGGGTGCTAATGGTCGACCGGCAGGAGAGCCGGCCTTCTGAGTGGTTTGCCAGGAAGTTCCTGGGCCCTATTTCCTCCATGTTTCCCACGGCGATGTCCATCCCCATACAATCAGTGACTAGGGCCATGGTGGCCAACACCCTGATCCCTGCAGGGGAGAAAGTGGAGATCCTGGAGAATAAAGCCATCTATGACTTGGGGAAGGAGCCAGAGAAATGAGGGAAGAGGGAAGGTGTGTCTCAATAGCTTCATTTCCTCATCTCCTCTCCTCCATAAACCATTGATGTGATTATATAACATGTGAGAGAAATGTAAAGGGAAACCCTCTCCAGTCCTTTCACCCGTCAGTGTTAATGAAGGAAAGGTGTTGAGGACATTTTTTGAGACTGATGGTAAAGTGTGTTGTGCTACTGCCATTTCACGTCATGGTGTTTATTCTTCAAGACATTATTTCTACTAACACCTGCCTTTAAAAGCATGGAGGAGGGTTGACAAGTGTAAAGGTACATTTCTAGAGCAATGCCAGATGCTCTCAGTGCACATGGCCAAGCATTCAAAGCTTCATTGGCTTCAACTTGAGGTTCCTTTCAGCCATGATCTCAAGCTCTCAAGTCCTCTAAATAAGACTATGTCTGCTTGAGCAGGTGTCGTTGAGTGTCTCTGTTTCTCTGGGGGAGTATTTCCTTATCATGAAAAGTACCATTAAAGCTCCTCATGGCTTAAATACAAATAAGATATGATTGTGAAATGATGATGTCATTATGAATACTGAAATCTGCTTCTCTGTAAAGTCTCTATCTCAAGTGCTTTTTCTGAGTAGACTATTTTTGTGGTCAACGAAACAGACTGGCACCGAGGCTAGAATCGCTTTAATATATTAGGTGGAGAGGGAAATGTATTTTACTGGTTCTTCTGGGTCCGTTACCTCCTCAAAACGGTTTAGTAGAAGCTCTTCCATTCATGCTATTTTATAGAAGACCGCATCCTTAACCACGTTGAAAAGTGATGCACTTACTTGAAGCAAGAGTTTATTTTCCACAATACTGAACCATTGGAGAGGGATTTTAAGGCGATATGTCTGACTTATTTTATTGTCTCATCACTTTTGTTTTCTGAGCAATGCTAAGCATGTAATTGTTATTTACACTAATATTGACCTTTTAATTGTTGTTTTCTGTGAATTCTATGCATTTTCCCATTTCAAGTCTTCTATGCTTCTGTGTTACATTAAAATATGTACATATGTAGTGGGCAGTAATACTTGATATGCGTATATACAGTATATTATATAGATACAGTCATGTCAAAAAGTAAGTACACCCCCTGGAAAGTTATTATTATTATTATTTTTTATCTACATATTTGGACAGATGGCTATGTAATCTTCACTTCAACACTATTGACAGATAAAAGGTTACCCAATTTAAAAAATAAACTTTGAAAATGCAATTAAAATAAACAAAAATGTATTTTCCTTATGGGGAAAAAGTTAGTACACCCCTACCATATGATTAGGACCAAACCTAATTAGAATTAGGTACCAAAACAAGTACAAATGATTAGAAAACATTAGAGAGAAACTTAGGCGGGTCCAGCCTTCCATAAAGATAAGAAAATTGGTCTGGTTTGGTCTTAACCATATGGGTGTGTGGTAACACATCATTCAAAGATCAAAAGACCTACCGAGGCCCTCAGAAGAAAGATTATTGATGCCTGGGAGGGGTTACAAATCAATTTCCAAGCAATTCGAAGTACATCATTCCATTTCCAAGCAATTCGAAGTACATCATTCCACTGTCCAGACCACTGGCAAACTACCTAGGACAGGTCGTCCCACCAAAGTCAGCCCAAGAGATGACCGAAAGATGCTCATAGAAGTCTCTAAGAACCCCAGGGTAACATCAAGGGATCTAGAGGCCTCTCTTGCCACAATCAATGTCGAATTGCATGGGTACACTGTCAGAAAGAGACTGCACAAACTTGGCCTACATGGGAGGTCAGGAAGGAAGAAGCCTCTGTTCTCAAAAAAGAATATCAAGATACAACTGACTTTTGCCAGACATTATTTTTTTATATAATTTTTTGAGAGCAGAGGCTTCTTCCTTCCTGACCTCCCATGTAGGCCAAATTGTAGACCTCCACAAGTCTGGTTCATCCTTGGGAGCAATTTCCAAATGCCTGAAGGTACCATGTTCATCTGTACAAACAATAGTACGCAAGTATAAACACCATGGGACCAGGCAGCCGTCTTACCGCTCAGGAAGGAGATGCGTTCTGTCTCCTAGAGATGAACGTACTTTGGTGCGAAAAATGCAAATCAAACCGAGAACAACAGCAAAGGACCTTGTGAAGATGCTGGAGGGAACTGGTACAAAAGTATCTATATCCACAGTAAAACAAGTCCTATATCGACATAACCTGAAAGGCTGCTCAGCAAGGAAGAAGCCACTGCTCCAAAACCGCCATAAAAAAGCCAGACTACGGTTTCCAACTGCACATGGGGACAAAGATCGTACTTTTTGGAGAAATGTCCTCTGGTCTGATGGCAGCATCATGTTGTGGGGGTGCTTTGCTGCAAGAGGGACTGGTGCACTTCACAAAATAGATGGCATCATGAGGAAGGAAAATTATGTGGATATATTGAAGCAACATTTCAAGACATCAGTCAGGAATTTAAAGCTTGGTCGCAAATGGGTCTTCCAAATGGACAATAACCCTAAGCATACTTCCAAAGTTGTGGCAAAATGGCTTAAGAACAACAAAGTCAAGGTATTGGAGTGGCCATCACAAAGCCCTGACCTCAATCCTATAGAACATTTGTGGACAGAACTGAAAAAGCATCTGCGAGCAAGGAGGCCAACAAACCTGACTCAGTTACACCAGTTCTGTCAGGAGGAATGGGCCAGCTTCCCACAACTTATTGTGGGAAGCTTGTGGAAGGCTACCCAAAATGTTTGACCCAAGTTAAACAATTTAAAGACAATGCTACCAAATACTAATTGAGTGTATGTAAACTTCTGACCCACTGGGAATGTGATGAAAGAAATAAAAGCTGAAATAAATAATTCTCTCTACTATTACTTTTTACCAGGATTAAATGTCAGGAATTGTGACAAACTGAGTTTAAATGTATTTGGCTAAGGTGTATGTAACCTCCGACTTTGTTTTTGTAACAGATGCAGAGATGTTGGGATTTAGGGAGGGGCCGACCATCTCCATTCTACGTGTAGCAAGTAGAGGGTAAGATTTTGAGCTTTTTCAGGATGTTGATTAAGTGATGTGTTAATAATTTCTTCCTTTGAAACTCAATAATTTCTATATCCATTTGTGATATCCAATCAAATAAACATAATCAGTTATGCGTGTGGTCTTACAAAGACAATTCTACCCACCAAAAGGACACTCCTTAAGTGATGCTCCAAGGACCATGAACTACCAAAGATTGTCTACAGTGACTAGAGTGCTGGACGTCCATTTTTTAAAACGTCTGTCTGATGCAGAATCAGATGTGTTCAAGAGAGGATTGTGTAGGGCAGCCCCCGAAGTGACTCTTCGATAGCGACTGTATACATTAATTTCCTCTGTGTTGTCTCAGGATTTGACCATTCTCTGTGATGATCTTGCCAACCCCACTGTCTCACCTCTGAGAAGCAGTTCTGTTGCGATTACAGTAGTTGGTTCTATGCTGTGGTCCTGCAGGCTGCCTAATGTGCAGGTGGATTTCCTCTGCCTAGGTTCCAACAGCGCCTGACCCAGTCTGGTCTCATAGTAAATGCAAATCCGGGTCACTCAAATTAGTACGATATGTTATGTTTGTTATTGTTACATAAGACAGATGGTTACTTACAGTAAAAAATAAAGTAGGGGGGTTGGTTGGGGTGGATGGGTGAGTGTATAACGTGAATGTTTTGCAAGTTCGAATCTCATTACAACTTTAGCTAATTAGCAACTTTTCAACTACTTACACGTTTTTAGGAACTTTGCAACAACTTAGCATGTTAGCTAACCCTTCCCCTAACCCTTTCACCTAAACTTAACCTTAACTCTTTTAGCTAACCCTTCCCCTAACCTTAGCCCTTTAACCTAACTCCTAACCTTAACCCCTAACCCTAACCCCTAGCCTAGCTAATGTTAGCCAGCTAGCTTATGTTAGCATTAGCCATCTAGCTAACATTAGCCACAACAAATTGGAATTCGTAACATATTGTATGTTTTGCAAATTCGTAACATATTGTATGTTTAACAACTTCGTAACATATCATACAAATTGTAATTCATAACATATCATACGACATGGATGATGGACATCCGCAAATGAATACATGCCATACGAAACGTAACATTCATACTAAATGAAGTGTCTCGGATTTACATAAAGAATAATATGAAATGCTCTGAGACCAGGTTGTTGATTTGTTCATAGCTAGTTACCTGTGTAAATTGTCGATGCCCAGACAAGGTGAGAATTATTATCCAAGCTTACTACAGGCTCATTTAAGTTGCACAGCGGTCTAAGGCACTGTATCGCAGTGCTAGAGGCGTCACAGGAGTCCCATAGGGCGGCGCACAATTGGCCCAGAGTCGTCCGGGTTAGGGTAGGCCGTCATTTTAAATAAGAATTTGTTTTTAACTGACTTACCTAGTTAAATAAAGAAAACTTTTTAACAGGTAGACTAGTCCAACAGAAATATTTAAGTACGCATTGCTCTGCCCAAAGTGATAGCACTGATTAGTATTGACTTGAGCAAAGAGACCAGAGGGTATGCCCAGGTTAGCCTCCTCAAGCCTGGGGTAGACAGATCCTCTCCTAGGGGTTTAATCATAGGATTAGTGAGTCCAGTGTTTTCAATTCAAGGAAACCTGCCACCAGCCATCTGGTTGCTATGGGGGGAGCAGGATCATAATTCAGCAATAAGGCTTGAGGGTGAGTGGTACAGTGCATTGAGAAAGTATTCAGACCCCTTCACGTTTTCCACATTTCGTTGCATTACAGCCTTATTCTTAAAAAATATATATTTTTAAGATCCCCTCATCAATCTACACACAATACCCCATAATGACATAGCAAAAACTTTTTTTTAGAAATGTTTGCAAATGTATAAAAAATTGAAATGAAATATCACATTTACATACAATAGGTATTCAGACCCTCGACTCACTACTTACTCACAGCGATTACAGCCTCAAGTCTTCTTGGGTATGACGCTACAGGTTTGACAAACCTGTTCCTCCAATTCTTCTGTGCAGATCTTCTCAAGCTCTGTCAGGTTGGATGGGGAGCGTCGCTGCACACCTATTTTCAGGTCTCTCTAGGGATGCTCGATCTGGTTCAAGTCTCGGCTCTGCGTTGTCTTGGCTGTGTGCTTAGGGTCGTTGTCCTGTTGGAAGGTGAACCTTCGCCCCAGTCAGAGGTCCTGAGCGCTCTGGAGCAAGTTTTCATCAAGGATCTCTCTGTACTTTGCTCCGTTCATCTTTCCCTCAACCCTGACTAGTCTCCCAGTCCCTGCCACTGAAAAACATCCCCACAGCATGATGCTGCTATCACCATGCTTCACCATAGGGAAAGTATTGGCCAGGTGATGAGCGGAGCCTGGTATGCTCCAGACATGACGCTTGGCATTCAGGCCAAAGAGTTTAATCTTGATTTCATCAGACCATGTTTCTCATGGTCTGAGTGTCCTTTTGGTGCCTTTTGGAAAACTCCAAGCGGGATCTCATGTGCCTTTTACTGAGGAGTGGCTTCCATCTGGCCACTCTACCATAAAGGCCTGATTGGTGGAGTGTTGCAGAGAAGGAAGGTTTTCCCATCTCACAGAGGAACTCTGGAGCTCTGTCCCTGACCAAGGCCCTTCTCCCCCAATTGCTCAGTTTGGCTGGGCTCTAGGAACTATCGGTGGTTTCCAGACCATCAGAGCAGACAGGGATAGCGCTCCGGTAAGAGTAAGGGAGGGGGGCTGGCTTTATTAGTTAACAACAGATGGTGTAATTCGAGACATATTACTGTTAAGGAACAGTTTTGTAACCTGGACATTGAGCTGGACATTGAGTCCCTACTATTTACAGAGGGAATTCACGGCGGACATTGCTGTTATTGTTTACATCCCGCCTTCCGCTGACGCAAACACAGTGCGTGACGTCATCCACTCTGTTATTGCAAGGTTACAGACAACGCATCCCAGTGCCTTCTTTTCCATTTCAGGGGATTTTAACCATGCATCTCTCTCTTCAACACTGCCCACGTTCAAACAGTTTGTGAAATGCCCAACCAGGAATAATACAACTCTGGACTTAACATTATATGCTAATGTGAAGGATGCATACAACTCCACTGCACTCCCTCCCCTCGGTAGATCGGATCACAACCTTGTCCACCACACCCCACTCTACAGGCCTATGGTCCAACAGCAGCCAGCGACCACTAGGACCATTAGGAGATGGTCCCCGGAGGTGAATGAGGCCCTACAGGACTGCTTTGAGACAACAGACTGGGATGTGCTCTGTGAGGCTCATGGGGAGGACATTGATGGTCTTACAGACTGCATAACAGACTATATCAATTTTTTAGTAGACAACACTGTACCCACCAGGAAGGTACGCTGTTTTCCAAATAATAAACCCTGGGTCACCAGCGACCTGAAGGCCCTGCTGAATGAGAAGTAGAGGACCTTCAAGGAGAGGGACAGGGACAAATTGAGATGCATCCAGAGGGAGCTGAAGTTGCGGATTGCTGAGGGAAAGAGAGGGTATAAGGAGAAGATGGAGGACAAGCTGAGGCAGAGCCAGGTGAGAGAAGTGTGGAAGGGTATGAGAAATATCACTGGCTTCAAAAAGTCAAACAGTGGGCAGACGGAGGGGACCCAATACAGAGCCAAAGAGCTGATACTGGCCCTGTTCACCTCCCCTCCAGCTCCCCAGGCCACACACCCTCACTGCTGTCCCACCCCCACTTTGCTCACAACACCTCTGTTGAGACAATCAGCGACCCCCTCCCCACCTCCGCCCCGCTCCCTCTGGACTGATCTGCAACACTTCCCTTCCCCCAACCTCCCCACCTGGGCTGGCTTTCACCACCAACCAAGTGAAGAGAGAGCTGGAGAGACTACATCAGTGCAAAGCGGCGGCCCTGATGGCATCAGCCCAAGGGTGCTTAGGGTCTGTGCTGACCAACTATGTGGAATACTCCAGCGTCCCTTCAACCTTAGCCTGAGCCTGGAAAGGGTCCCTGTGCTGTGGAAAACATCCTGCCTGGTCCCAGTGCCCAAGAAGGCGCACCCCACTGTCCTGAATGACTTCATACCTGTAGCGCTAACAGCCCACATCATGAAGACCCTGGAAAGGTTAGTCCTCGCTCACCTCAGACCCCCTGGTGTGTACATCACTGGATCCCCTGAAGTTCGCATATCAGCGCAACAACACTTCTGCAGAGGGCCTACTCTCACCTGGACAACGCAGGTTGCACTGTGAGGTTTATGTTTTTTGACTTCTCCAGTGCCTTCAACACCATTCAGCCCCTGCTACTGGGTGAGGAAATGAAGAGGATGAAAGTAGAAGCACCCTTAGTCTCCTGGGTTATGAGCAACACAGGGGCCCCCCAGGGAACGGTCCTGTCCCCCTTCCTGTTCACCCTCTACACCTCGGACTTCAGATATAACTCTGAAACATGCCACCTACAGAAGTTCTCAGATGACTCCGCAATTGTAGGGTGCATCAGGGGTGGGCAGGAGGAGGAGTACAGGAGCACAATCAATGACTTTGTGTTGTGGTGTGAGCAGAACCACCTTCAGCTCAACATCAGCAAAACAAAGGAGATGGTGGTGGACTTCAGGAGAACCAAGGCCCA
This sequence comes from Thymallus thymallus, assembly GCA_023634145.1. Lineage (NCBI taxonomy): Eukaryota > Metazoa > Chordata > Actinopteri > Salmoniformes > Salmonidae > Thymallus > Thymallus thymallus. Next base: position 29,767,829 of record CM042380.1, read on the forward strand.
ACTGACTGCAGTTCCTATACAGGGGATGGATGTGGAAATGGTTGGGTCATACAAGTTCCTGGGAGTCCATATGGACAACAGGCTGGAATGGGCTGGTAACACCGGGGCTCTGTACAAAAAGGGCCAGAGCCGACTCTACTTTCTGAGGATGTAACCATGCAAATATTCATTTACCTGTACATTTAACTGTACATTTACCTGTACAGTTAATTTAACCATGCAAAATATTCACTTACCTGTTCATTGAACCAGTCTGTATATTAAGTAAAGTATTATTACCCTCACTTATATCATACTCACTTTTAGCTATTTAAGTATTTCTCTGCCATCGACCTGTATAGTATAGTTAACCATGCAAATATTCCTTATTTATCTATATCAACTCGCAATATTTGTATCATTTCTTTTCACCTAACACTCTGTAACAATGTATAGTGTACATACAGCGGGTGAAATAAGTATTGAACACGTCAACATTTTTCTCAGTAAATATATTTCCAAAGGTGCTATTGACATGACATTTTCACCAGATGTTGGTAACAACCCAAGTAATCCATACATACAAAGAAACCAAAACAAATAAGTTCAGAAATTAAGTTATGTGTAATAATGTGAAATGACACAGGGAAAAAGTATTGAACACATGAAGAAATGGAGGTGCAAAAAGGCATGGAAAGCCAAGACAACAGCTGAAAACTATCAGTAATTAAAAAGCAATCCAGCCCCCTGTCAGTGCAAATTAATATCAGCTGGTTCAGTCCCAACTGATGGCCTACAAAAAGGTCTCATTGCCAAGGTGTCACACAAGACACATCTCATGATGGGTAAAAGCAAAGAGCTGTCTCTAGACCTTCGCAACCTAATTGTTGCAAAACATAATGATGGCATTGGTTATAGGTGCATTTCTAAGCTTCTGAATGTTCCAGTGAGCACTGTTGGGGTCATAATACGGAAGTGGAAAGACAATCATTTCACCATAAATTTGCCTCGACCAGGTGCTCCTCGCAAGATTTCTGACAGAGGAGTGAAAACAATAATCAGAAGAGTTGTCCAAGAGCCAATGACCACTTGTGGAGAGCTTCAAAAAGACCTGCAATTAGCAGGTACTATTGTCTCAAAGAAAACAGTAAGTAATGCACTCCACCGCCATGGCCTGTATTCACGCTCACCATGCAAAAAGCATGTTGAAGCTCATTTAAAGTTTGCTGCACAACATTTGGAAAAGCCAGTGAAATACTGGGAGAATATAGTGTGGTCAGATGAGAACAAAATTGAACTGTTTGGATGTCATAATACACACCATGTTTGGAGGAGAAATGGCAATGCACATCACCCTAAAAACACCATACCAACAGTGAAGTTTGGAGGTGGGAACATCTTGGTGTGGGGCTGCTTTTCAGCAAATGGTACTGGCAAACTTCACATAATTGAAGGAAGGATGAATGGGCAAATTTACCGAGACATTCTTGACAAAAATCTGCTGCCATCTACCAGGATGATGAAGATGAAACGAGGGTGGACATTTCAGCAAGACAATGATCCCAAACACACAGCCAAGGAAACTCTCAATTGGTTTCAAAGAAAGAAAATAAAGCTGCTAGAATGGCCTAGCCAATCACCTGACTTAAATCCCATTGAAAATCTATGGAAAGAACTGAAGATCAAGATTCATAGAAGAGGCCCAAGGAACCTTCAAGATTTTAAGACTGTTTGTGTGGAAGAATGGGCCAAAATCACACCAGAGCAATGCATGCGACTAGTTTCTCCATACAAGAGGCGTCTTGAAGCTGTCATTACCAACAAAGGCTTTTGTACAAAGTATTAAATAAATATCAGTAAGTGTGTTCAATACTTTTTCCCTGTGTCATTTCACATTATTACACATAACTTAATTTCTGAACTTATTTGTTTTGGTATGTATGGATTACTTGGGTTGTTACCAACATCTGGTGAAAATGTCATGTCAATAGCACCTTTGGAAATATATTTACTGAGAAAAATGGTGACGTGTTCAATACTTATTTCACTTGCTGTATTCAGCCATTCACCCATACAATGCAATGTCTTTTTATAGTTTTTTGCACTCCAGACTTTTTAATACTTTTTCATACTGCCGCACTATGTATCATGTATCGTGTATCTGTCTTTTGTGTATTTTCGTTCTGGCATTTTGCTCCTGTTTTTTCGTAGCTGCTTGACGAAGAAATGATCTATCTATCTATCTATCTATCTATCTATCTATCTATCTATCTATCTATCTATCTATCTATCTATCTATCTATCTATCTATCTATCTATCTATCTATCTATCTATCTATCTATCTATCTACAGTAGTCGGGGCTTCATCAAAATGTGATAATTCCAATATTGTCTTATGAGTTGGTGATCTCAAGTGGTTAATGTATGGAAAAACACATTCAAACCAGAGTCAGACCTAACCCAGCAGTACTGCACTCTGAAGGCCAGGAGCCCAGTGAAGTTGCTCTTCCACTGCACACTGCCGGTATGGAGCGGATCTGATCTCATGATCACCATCTACCCGTTCCCATGTTTGAAGCAGGTTTATAAGGTTGATTTGCTTATGTTTTATGTTGAATCTATATAGTTATTGTCAGGCATGGCTGTCAACATGGTTATGGTTGAGTCGGCCTATTGTTATATTTGTCAATTACTAAAACGGTACAACAACTAGCACCACTGTAGTTGAATGCATTCACGTTCAAGACGCCAGGTGGCAACAAAGTCCTTTTGCAAAGTTCAAGTACATTTGAGTTAGTGACGTCTTACCTGCGCCGGAAGTGTAATTCTTTAAACGCTGATGTGTTACCGTCTTTGAGATCTCGTTACAGTTCAACTTCAAGCTTGTGTTTGGTATAACAGTCCATCTAAATTGCTCGAATACTGTACAAGTCGATGTCAAAAAAGGACCTACTACGCGTACGTGAAAGGAACAGCAGCCCCGGGTTGAGGAACTAATGGCGGTAGGTTTGATCTGCGTAGGTTTCAGGTTGGGCTGACGGCATAGGATAACGAGTCTACTTAAGCAATATACCACGGCTAAGGGCTGTTCTTAGTCACGACGCAACGCAGAGTGCCTGGATACAGCCCTTAGCCGTGGTATATTGGACATATACCACAAACCTCCGAGCTGCCTTATTGCTATTAAAAACTGGTTACCAACGTAATTAGAGCAGTAAAAATAAATGTTTTGTCATACCCTGATATACCACGGCTGTCAGCCAATCAGCATTCAGGGCTCGAACCACCCAGTTAATATTAAGCTTTATAACACCACAGTAACTAACTCGCCATCAGTTATGTGTACCTATTGACTAATTAATTTGATAGAATTAATAAACTAACGTTAGTTAACAAACCCTACACAGCCTGTCTCGATATTGATGCTAGTAAGTTCATTGCTGGTAAGCTATCTTACTTTTGAAGTCCATGCCATGTTGACTACACTAACAGCCCACCTTTCTAATGCATACAGCCCAAAGGTAAGGTCGGCACTAAAGGCAAGAAGCAAATCTACGAGGAGAATGAGGTGACACTCAAGTTCTACACCAGAGTAATCTTGGGAGCCAACGTAAGACACCATCTTCCTTATCAATGTTACCTTTTGAATGGAAATTGTGACTGGTACAGCACCTGAAACTTGTCTCTCCTAGGCGATATACACTGCGTTAAACCTCTTGGTCTTCTATAGGTCTTCAACGTTTTGGACATGGGTGAGTGAGTTCATTCTGTTTATGTTCTTGACATTGATGGCTCCTCCACTGTTGAGCTGTAAAACTGAAACTGGGATGATTGCGGATTACTAACGCTTCTCGTCCTTCTCTCTCGTTCCTCCCTTCTTGGTCTCTCCCCCACTGTCTCATTCCCCATGTCTCTCTCTTCTTCCTTCCTCCATCTCCTTCTCCCACCCCTGTAGTTTGCGCTAGTGTTCGCTCTGGCAGTGTATGTGGGCGGTTACCGCTCCATGGCTGCCATGGCCCAAGCAGTGTTTGGTGAGGATGGGAGTCTGCTGGACGGAGGAATAGATCTGAACATGGAGCAGGGGATGGCAGAGTGAGTCCTCACACCGCAGGAGTGTTTGTTTCCGTGAACATGAGTGTGCAAACATAATGTGTGTGTGTGAGAGAATTGGTAGTCTTAAAGCATGTTCAACATGCATGTAACAATGGTGTCCTTATCTCCCTTCAACGGTAGATCTCTCAAAGCTATAATGGTAGTGAGGTGCATTTTAATGGATTCTTTGTCATTATAGGCATCTGAAGGATGTTATCCTGCTAACTGCCATAGTACAAGTGCTCAGCACCATCTCATCCTACTTCTGGTACCTTTGGCTGCTGGTAAGAGTTCATCCCATACTTGCTGTACTTTCTCTCTCTCTCTCATGGCCCTCATTGATCTCTTAATCAATCTCTCTGTGTGTGTGTGTGTGTGTGTGTGTGTGTCAGGCCCCGGCCCGTGCAATGTTCCTGCTGTGGGTGAACTTCCTAGGCCCCTGGTTTTCGGCGCAGACCCCTGGTGCCGCCCCAGAGGAGGTGAATGAGAAGAAGCAGAGACGACAGGAGCGCAGACAGATGAAGAGATTCTAACTTGGCAGACTGCAGCAGTATTTCTATACACCGAATGAATCTAAATACAGACAGCCAGGACCTCTACAATTAAGTTATTCAGGAGGAACTTTTGATGTGTGCTCAAAGATGTCCAGGTATGGATAAAGAACTGAACCAGACCCTGTGGGTTATCTGGTTTTCCTCTCCCTTTCCCCTCCAGCCCTTTTTCTTTATATCTGGAGAGGAAAACGTCCTTGTTGGGCTGATGACATCATCCTCACCAATACATGTTGTCATATACCTTGGCCTGTCATTTGTGATTAGATCCAATTGTTCATAATCAAGGTCTATGTATCACATCAAGTTCATCTGAACTAGTGAAAAGGATGTGGTGATCTTACACTATGGCAGACCTTTTTATTTTAGACACTGCTCAAGATCTCACTCTCATGCCCAATTCCTAATAGACCACTAGCAACTACCACCTAGGTGCCAATCTAGACCAAGGGGAAACTATTTCCTTAATTTTACAGCTATTTATTTCAGGTCTACATGAAGTGCCTAGGGTTAGGGGCTAGGTGTTGATTTGGAATTGGGCATATGTGTCCAGGGTTGAAATGAAATCAGATTGTGCTTTGTCCGCAATGCACAGTTTAAAGAGGATGTTCTTGCGGAGACTACATTCACTGTTAATGCTGCGTATGTTGGTTCAATCGGAAATACATTTTACACTTAACAGAAATATCAACCCAACATGTAAAGGGTTGGTCCCATGTTTTATGAGCTGAAATAAACGATCCCAGAAATGTTCCATACGCACAAAAAGCTTATTTCTCTCAAATGTTGTGCACAAATTTGTTTACATCCCTGTTAGTGAGTATTTCTCCTTTGCCAATATAATCCATCTACCTGACAGGTGTGACATATCAAGAAGATGATTAAACAGCAGGATCATTACCCAGGTGCACCTTGTTCGGGGTATAATAAAAGACCACTCTAAAATGTTTTGTCACACAACACAATGCCACAGATGTATTAAGTTTTGAGGGAGCGTGCAATTGGTGTGCTGACTGCAGGAATGTCCACCAAAGCTGCTGCTAGATAATTTAATGTTTATTTCTCTACCATAAGACACCTCCAATATCATTTTAGAGAATTTGGCAGTATGTCCAATCAGCCTCTCAACCACAGACCACGTGAATGCATAGAGATACCTTGACGAGATCCTGAGGCCCATTGTCGTACCATTCATCCGTCGCCATCACCTCATGTTTCAGAATGATAATGCACGCCCTCATGTCACAAGGATCTGTACACAATTTCTGGAAGTTGAAAATGTCCCAGTTCTTCCATGGCTTGCATAATCACCAGACATGACACCCATTGATCGTGTTTGGATGCTCTGGATTGACGTGTACGAGGGCGTGTTCCAGGTTACACCAACATCCAGCAACTTTGCACAGCCATTGAAGAGGAGTGGGACAACATTCCACAGGCCACAATCAACAGCCCGATCAACTGTATGTGAAGGAGATGTTGTGCTGCATGAGGCTAATGGTGGTTACACCAGATACTGACTGGTTTTCTGATCCACTCCTAGTTTTTTGGTATCTGTGACCAACAGATGCATATCTGTATTCCCAGTCATGTGAAATCTATAGATTAGGATCTAATGCATTTATTTCAGTTGACTGATTTCCTTATATGAACTATAACTCAGTAAAATCTTAACTGTTGCATGTTGCATTTTATATTTTAAATAACAATCCTCAGATTCTCAAGTATTGTGTACATACATTTCACATCTCAAGTGCATTTCTTCCCAGCATAAATAAGCAATAGGAAATATACTGTACAGTGCCTTCAGAAAGTATTCAGACCTTTTTTTTTTTACTTTTTCCAAATTTGTTGTTATAGCCTCAATTTAAAATATATTCAATTGAGATTTTGTCACTGGCCTACACATGATACCCCAAATGTAAAAGTGGAGTTCTGTATTTTGACATTTTTACAAATGAATGAAAAGCTGAAATGTCTTAAGTATTCTACCCCTTTGTTATGGCAAGCCTAAATAATTTTAGGAGTAAAAATGTGCTTAACAAGTCACATAATAAGTTGCATGGACTCATTCTGGGCGGCGTACAATTGGCCCAGCAAAACAAATTTAAGCAGACATTGAATATACCTATGAGCATGCTGAAGTTATTAATTACACTTTGGATGGTGTATAAATACACCCAATCACTACAAAGATACAGCCATCCTTCCTAACTCAGTTGTCGGAGAGGAAGGAAACCGCTCAGGGATTTCAATGTGGGGCCCAGAGTTACTTTAAAACGGTTAGAACCTAATGGCTGTGATAGAAAACTGAGGATGGATCAACAACATTGTAGTTACTCCACAATACTAACCTAAATGACAGAGTGAAAAGAAGGAAGCCTGTACAGAATACAAATATTCTAAAACATCCTGTTCGCAACAAAAGTAAAACTGCAACAAATGTGGCAAAGAAATTAACTTTTTGTGCTAAATAAATTAAATGTGTTATGTTTGGGAATGGAATGGAGCTAAGCACAGGCAAACTCATAGAGGAAAACCTGGTTCAGTCTGCTTTCCACCAGACACTGGGAGATGAATTCACCTTTCAGCAGGAGAATAACCTACAACACAAGGCCAAATCTACGCTGGAGTTGCTTAGCAAGAAGATGGTGAATGTTCCTGAGTGGCCAAGTTAATAATAATACATCTATGGCAGTACCAGAAAATGTCTGTCGAATGTCTAGCAATTATCAACAACCAATTTGACAGAGCTTGAATAATTTTTTAAAAGAATAATGGGAAAATGTTGCTCAATCCAGGTGTGGATAGCTCTTAAAGACTTGCCCAGAAATACGCACAGCTGTAATCGCTGCCAAAGGTGCTTCTACCAAGTATTGACCCAGGGGTATGAATACTTATGTCAATTTGATATTTCTGTTATTCAATTTCAATACATTGGCAAAAATTATTTAGTATTGTGTGTAGATGGGTGAGGGGGAACAAATATTTTTTAATCCATTTTGAATTCAGGCTCTAACACAACAAAATGTGGAGTCAAGGGGTCAAGTCAAGTGGTCAAGGGGTATGAATACTTTAAAAGGCATTTTAGTAGTATACCTTTTGTGATGGGTAACTTTCTCCATATCTCCCAAACGAATTACCCAGGCTGTGCCATCACTCCCTTTTGCGGATGTGATGCAACTTTCGTGATGGAGGGTAGATAGTAGAAAACAGCTTCCTGTAGCTTATGCATCCCCAGTGAGTTATTTCCTGATTTCACCGCTGTGTCATTGACAAGCATAGACAAGGTGCTAGGAATGGGACTATGACCTATGACTGCTGCTCTGGCTTTGCCAAAATCATTTTTGAATAATACACAAATGAAATGGAAGTATATGTTGATGCACTGGTAGTTAGTTGGCAGCAACTTGTGTGATCAATGTGCCTATGTGCCTATACAATGTAAGCACGTCAAAGCAGGGGTAACATGGTGGTTGATCTCTTCAGAAATGTCTGCCTTTTTACCATCAGCAAATGACTATGTAAGCCTAGATACTGTGCTGTTGCTACAAAGTCTTAATGTACATATTATTAAATTGATTTCAGTATAAAAACAATAACCTGTCTGAGGTCTCATTTTATGTAGTTGTTTTTTCATTTACTAGCTAGTAGTTATTTCATTGTAGAGAGCAAACATCTGTGTCAAAGTAGTGTTTGTTTTCAGTAAATGTACATTAAAGTAACCCTTTTCACGATTTTAAATCAGAAAAACGTCTTGTAAAACTTTAACGTTGGAAAATTATCCGTATGGTCACGTGACCTTAAAGGCAGTTGGTACATCCATTTTTGGACTCTTAATGATATGTACCCGTTTGGTTCTTGAAGAATATAACTCATAAATGCTTAGTTCAACTGCCGTACCACATTAGAACCCCAAATATAAGCTATATAGCCTCAACGCATGGTTAAAACTATAATGTTGATATACTGGATGGTCAGTCCTTGCATCCTTAGCTCTGTCTGAATTTGAGAGTGGTTACATTTCTCCAGCGCCATCACTCAGCTTTTTGGCGAAATGTTGCCCTCTGTTTCAACGGCAGATTGACGCTTTAATGGCGCTTGCTTCACAATGCTTCCAATTTAAAAAAAACGATTGTAAAAGTTTTTGCACAATCCCTGTATTTCTATTTCTATGGACCTGTCTGAACATGAACCTGGTCTGAACTTCAGGGAAACACTTAACGCCACTTCCATACCGAAATTGCATTGTCGTAGCAGGTTCGGAGACTGGTGTTAAGGTCAGGAACAGGACTAGGGTTTGAGAAAATGCTATTGCAATTAAGTCTGCTGTTGTTAGAATGCATTAATTAAGGTAACAGTCAGTCAGGCTACAGGTAAAAGAAAACAACGCTGGCTGTTGTTGACAAGCAGAGGCCTATTCAGTTCATAGCCATATAATTCATATATGATTTAAATGAAAGGATAAGTGATTTAAATAATATTATATGCTATGCGGTCGTCAAGGATACCGTAGCTAACACATTTTCAGCCAACATAACGTGTCGGTGTCAAGTTTATGGGCATGTGGCAGCAGTGTGTACGAGGGAGGTTCCTAGGTGTGAGAAGTGTGTAGAGGGGCATGAGACAAAGGAAAGTGTAGCATTGGGGAAAGTAGTGGTGTGTGTTAATTGTAGGGATGCACCATGGGGCTGGGGATCAGAAATGTCCTGTACCAGAGAGGCAGGTTGACGTTTCCAGGGTTAGAGTAGAGCAGAAGTTGTCATATGCTGAGGCAGTGAAGAGAGTAGAGGAAAATGGGTCAAGGCGGAGGGATACTGAGAGGAGTGGTGTGACTAGGATATCTGTACCAGTACAGAGGGATAAACCAACAAGTGATATACTGTATGTTTCAGTAAGATTGGATTTTTGGCATTTATAGCAATGGTTATCAACTGTACTGCAGGGATGAAATGTAAGTAGAAGTAAATAGAGGTTGTGGTGGAGCTGCAGAGAGGTATTTGGGTGTGCGAGACTTGACATCAGAACAGTTACAGGGTGTGCTAAGTTAGTGGTGTCCCATCCTTTCAGGCTGTTGGCCTGAAGTAGGACTTAAAAAAAAAAAAAGCAAAGTACATGGGAGATGTACTCCAGTCTAGTAGATGGCGGTAATGCAATGCAACCTCATCGAAGAAGAAGACGCTTGTGTCCCCTGAACTTCAGACATCCGGAAGTGAATAAGTGATCAAATTAAATACAAATCACATTTATTCATAAAGCCCTTTTTACATCAGCTGATGTCACAAAGTGCTATACAGAAACCCAGCCTAAAACCCCAAACAGCAAGCAATGCAGATGTAGAAGCACGGTGGCTAGGAAAAGAGTGGGAGAGAGAGAGAATTAGAGGGAGCATACTTAAATTCACACAAGACACCGGATAATAACATCAGATTTAATAAACTGACCCTAGCCCCCCGGCACATAGACTATTGCAGCATAGATACTGGAGGCTGAGACAGGGGGGTCAGGAGACACTGTGGCCCCTTCCGACAATACCCAGACAATACCCCCGGGCAGGGCCAACAAGGCAGGATATAACCTCACCCACTCTGCCAAGCACAGCCCCTACACCAATAGAGGGATATCAACAACCACCAACTTACTACCCTGAGACAAGGCTGAGTATAGCCCACGAAAGATTCCCTCTACTGCACAATCCCGAGGAGGCGACAAACTGGACAGGAAGTGACGCACCCCTCCTAGTGATGGCATGGAAAGCACCAGTAAGCCAGTGACTCGGCCCCCGTAATAGGGTCAGAGGCAGAGAATCCCAATGGAGAGACGGGAACCGGCCAGGCAGAGACAGCAAGGGTGATTCGTCGCTCCAGTGCCTTGCCGTTCACCCTTGCACCCCTGGGCCAGACTACACTCAATCATAGGACCTACTGAAGAGATGAGTCTTCAGTAAAGACTTAAAGGTTGAGACGGAGTCTGCGTCTCTCACATGGATAGGCAGACCATTCCATAAAAATGGAGCTCTATAGGAGAAAGCCCTGCCTCCAGCTGTTTGCTTATAAATTCTAGGGACAATAAGGAGGCCTGCTGCTTGTGACCGGAGTGTACGTGTAGGTATGTACGGCAGGACCAAATCTGAGAGATAAGTAAGAGCAAGCCGATGTAATGCTTTGTAGGTTAGCAGTAAAACCTTGAAATCAGCCCTAGCCTTAACAGGAAGCCAGTGTAGAGAGGCTAGCATGGGAGTAATATGATCAAATGTTTTGGGTTTCTAGCAGTTGTATTTAGCACTAATTGAAGTTTATTTAGTGCTTTATCCGAGTAGCCGGAGAGTAGAGCATTGCAGTAATCTAATCTAGAAGTGACAAAAGCATGGATTAGCTTTTCTGCATAATTTTTGGACAATAAATGTCTGATTTTTGCAAGGTTACGAAGATGGAAAAATGCTGTCCTTGAAATATTCTTGATATGTTTGTTAAAAGAGAGAATAGGGTCCACAGTAACGGCGAGGTCCTTCACAGTTTTTGGGGGGACGACTGTACAACCATCAAGATTAATTGTCAGATCCAAAAGCAGATCTCTTTGTTTCTTGGGACCTAGAACTAACATCTCTGTTTTATTAGAGTTTAAAAGTAAAATATTTGCCGCCATCCACTTCCTTATGTCTGACACACAGGCTTCCAGGGCAGGCAATTTTGGGGCATCACCATGTTTCATCTAAATGTACAGCTGTGTGTCGTCCGCATAGCAATGGAAGTTAACATTATGTTTCCAAATGACATCACCAAGAGGTAAAACAATTGATGTGTCAGAGGGCAAACCATCCACGGAGACAAACTGATATCTCTCCAACAGATAAGATCTAAACCAGGCAAGAACTTGTCCGACCAATTAAGGTTTCCAATCTCTCCAAAATAATATGGTGATCGATTGTGTCAAAAGTTAGCACTAAGGTCTAAGAGCACGAGGACAGATGCAGAGCCTTGGTCTGACGCCATTAAAAGGTAATTTACCACCTTCACGAGTGCAGTCTCCGTGCTATGATGGGGTCTAAAACCAGACTGAAGTGTTTCATGTACATTATTTGTCTTCAGGAAGGCAGTGAGTTGCTGCGCAACAGCTTTTTCTAAGATATTTGAGGGAAATGGGACATTCGATATAGGCCGATGGTTTTTTACATTTTCTGAGTCAAGGTTTGGCTTTTTCAAGAGAGGCTTTATTACTGCCACTTTTAGTGAGTTTGGTACACATCCGGTGGATAGGGAGCCATTTATTATGTTCAGCATAGGAGGGCCAAGCACAGGAAGTAGCTCTTTCAGTAGTTTAGTTGTAATCGGGTCAAGTATGCAGGTTGAACGTTTAGAGGCCTTGACAGAGATATAGAATTAAAAAACTTGAGTGTCCCCATTGATCCTAGGTCCTGGCAGTTCTGTGCAGACTCAGGACAGCTGAGCTTTGGGGAAATACGCAGATTCAGAGGAGTCCGTAATTTGCTTTCTAATGATGATGATCTTTTCGTTGAAGAAGTTCATGAATTCATCACTGCTGAAGTGAAAGGCATCCTCTCTTGGGGAATGCCGCTTTTTTAGTTTGCTTTGCGACAGTATCAAATAGAAATGTAGGATTATTCTTACACTCCTCAATTAGGTTGGAAAAATAGGATGATCAAGCAGCAGTGAGGACTCTTCCATATTGCACTGTACTTTCTTTCCAAGCTAGTAGGAAGACTTCCAGTTTGGTGGAGCGCCATTTCCATTCCAGTGTTCTGGAAGCTTGCTTCAAAGCTTGGGTACTTTCTGTGTACCAGGGAGCTAGTTTCTTTTGGCAAATGTTTTTAGGGGTGCGACTACATCTAGGGTATTACGCAAGGTTAAATTTAGATCCTCAGTTTGATCGTTAACTGATTTTTGTACTCAGACGTCCTTGGGTTGGTGGATGGAGTCTGGAAGGGCATCTAGGAATCTTTGGGTTATCTAAGAATTTATAGCACGGCTTTTGATGATCCTTGGTTGGGGTCTGAGTAGATGATTTGTTGCGATTTAAAACGTAATAAAATGGTAGTCCGATAGTCCAGGATTATGAGGATAAACATTTAGATCCACAATATTTATTCCTATACTCTACACTCGCCAGTAGTCCGAGGAAAATATAAAAAATCACTAAGACGTTTGTAAATGTGTTAAATGAAGATTCATTAAACGGTTATATAAAAAAAGGGTGAAAAAAAACGTTAAGTTTGACAGGTAACCAAGACGGAGACACGTGACGCGCTCAAAAACGGAAGTGACGACGATGACCCCGTCGCAAACCCAGTTGCTAAGCTACAAGGAGCCAGACAGAAAGCAGAAGAGTAGTTGGCATCAACTAGCTACCTATTGATTCCGGCCTTAACCATTTATCTTTTCACCAATCATAGCTAGAGATATTCTACTGGCAATTCACTTAACATGCGGGTATGTTCTGTATTATATCTGTGCCCTGCCCAGGACGAGCAATCTAATTAGCTACTGTACTGTAGCTAGCTAATTGGGTTCTTGTTTACCTTAGCAGGTTATGCTAATTGAGCTAGCTAATAAAGTTCAACCAAACGGTTCAACCATCGAAATTGCGTTTACTAGCTACCAGATATTAGAATTTGCATGACTTTGACATTTGCCTAAATTGCATCCCGAAATGAATTGGCTTTGTTTGATTGTTTAAGTTGGCTAACAGTACATATCCAGCTAACTAAGTGAACTAAGCCTGCTAACTAGCTACTGTATCAGCTAGCTAACGCCAACAGCGTAGGTTCGACTGTCTACCTTGTAATAATTAGCTGGTGTAAACACTTTACATTTGGTTTGCATCCTCCCTCAGCTCCAAGAGAAGCCGACAGGAGACATGAAGCAGAGAAGTTGACATTGTATCTGTCTCTTCTCCCACCACCATCAATTGGTAATACAAAGTAATTTCCCCTTGCCTCTTGTTAATTAATTGGAGAGAAGTAATCTCATCATACAGTCGACACACCTGAAGCAGCTAGCTCTGTGTGATTAATAGCAACACTCTGTTGAGTGTTGGACACCCAAGAATCACCATGGCTGTGGCCAACACCACCAAAACATCATGGAGATTACGTGAGTAGTCTCCATTTCACTCACCCTTTCAAGACCCTAATTCAAGCTCCCAATCTTATTGGTTTCATGGACCCAGAGATTAATCCTGGTGTGTTGTGCATAATTTTCTGTTCCAGAGGAAATTGTAGCTCACTCCAGTAATGTGGCGTGTCTGGCCCTGGGGAAGAACTCAGGCCGTCTTCTAGCCACTGGGGGAGTGGACTGCCGAGTCAACATCTGGGCTGTCAGCAAACCCAACTGCATCATGGTACAGACTAGTCAGACATTTAGGGAAGAAGTGTGTGTGTACAGTTTGAGCTCTGTTTATTTCTGGTGGATGCTGCCAGTCACTAAAACGTCTATTTCCACCATTTTCTCACCTTCTCGTTCCCTTTCTCTTCTCCTTTCGCTTTCCCTCTCTCCCTGTCTCTCAGAGTCTGACAGGCCATAATAACCCAGTGGAGTGTGTAAAGTTTAATAACTCTGAGGAGCAGGTGGTGGCTGGCTCACAGTCTGGATCACTCCGCGTATGGGACCTGGAGGCTGCAAAGAGTGAGACTGCATTTCTCCTATATTGTGTGTGTGTATGGGGGAGGTTAGGCGTGTGGGATGTGGAGATGTGTTTCTACTAGAGTCAACTATACCTGGGCTGTTCTGAGAATGCCATAACAATGTTTTGCTATTTTATCCCAGTCCTAAGAACTCTAATGGGACACAAGGCCAATATCTGCAGCTTGGACTTCCACCCGTTTGGGGAATACCTGGCATCTGGCTCCATGGACACCAACATCAAGGTGTGTATGTGTGCGACATGAGTGAGCGTTGTTAAGAACTCTGCTATGTATGTGGATTGTTATGTGATATCTGTGCTTAAACATACTTTTTTCTCTCTTTCAGCTGTGGGATGTACGGAGAAAGGGCTGTGTGTTCAGGTACAAGGTAAGACTTGCACCTGTGTGCAATTCATACCCAACTGAAGAGCACCAAGGTTAATGATCGGCTAAAGCCTTTTTGTGGCTAGAGAGCGCTGGACTATATTGACCCAGACATCTTAGCTTGGCAGTGATCCTGTTTAAAGGAGCTGCTGTTGTCTCTCTGGCCCTTCCCTCCCAGCCTCCCCTCTTCTGTGTCTATGTCTGGCAGCAGAACTAAGCCAGGGATTACAGTGAGACGGCGAACACTGTCTTGTCTGGCCTGGTGGAGGAGGTTCTGGGGACTGACCGTCTGGATAGGAGTAAGGGGGCCCATGTGTGTTTATCAATTTCATATGGCATAATGTGTGTGTTTTGTGCAGGGTCACACTCAGGCAGTAAGGTGCCTGGCCTTCAGTCCAGATGGGAAATGGTTGGCCTCTGCTAGTGATGACAGTACCATCAAGGTTCGAACCCTCCTACACATTGTCAGAAGCTTGCTTTCACGTGTTTCTCGTCTCCCTTGACTGTGTTCCTGGAAAGCTACAGTCCTGCAGGTTTTCGCTTAAACCCTAATCTAGCACACCTTTGTCTAATAATTATCTGGTTGATAAGCTGAACCAGGTTAGTTACAACTGGGTCTGGAGCAAAAACCTACAGGAGGGTAGCTCTCCAGGAACAGGGTTGCAGAGCCCTATTGTAAACTCTCAACCCTGTGTTCAGCGGGGTTTACTAAAAAGCAGGATTAATGAATTAGCCAGCTAACTCATGAATAACATTTTTGAAAAATAATCTTGAAATGGGCGTGGCCTAATTGACTCAACAACCAAGAAACGCATATCCGAGTTTAACTTTCTTAATGAACCAGAAAATCAATAGATATTTCTGGTTGGCTATCGAAGTCAGCTGGCTAACTCATTGATCCTGCTTTGTAGTGCACCCCTCTGCATAGAAGTTCTCCTTCTATAGGCACAGATCTGGGATCAGCTTACCTGATTCTTAAGGGCAACATCATAATATTCCTAGCTGTGCCAGTCAGGAACTCATATTGCCCTCTGACCTTTTGACCTGTGTGTCCTAGCTGTGGGACCTGACTGCAGGGAAGATGATCACAGAGTTTACAGCACACACCGGAGCAATCAACATAATCCAGTTCCACCCCAACGAGTATCTGCTAGCGTCAGGCAGCTCTGACAGGTATGGTATCCACACACACACTTGGTGGTGAAATATGCTAAATAAATACCTATGAGGTAACTGTCCGTTTGCTAAACGATGGCTTCAACTCCATTACTAAAGCGGAATGCCTTAAGGATGGATGTGTTTTCCACTGGCTTCATCACAGCTCTATCTGTGTGTGTACTGTATGTCTGTTCGCTACAGGACCATCAAACTGTGGGATCTGGAAAAGTTCAAGATGATTGGCTCTTCAGAGGGAGAGATGGGACCAGTCAGGTGAGGGCTACCTTCACTAAATGTGGATGGCAACTAACACCCTCTATACTGTATATAAGCTGTACCTGCAGTTGAAGTCGGAAGTTTACATACACCTTAGCCAAATACATTTAAACTCAGTTTTTCACAATTCCTGACATTTAATCCTAGTAAAAATTCCCTGTTTTAGGTCAGTTAGGATCACCACTTTATTTTAAGAATGTGAAATGTCAACAATAGTAGAGAGAATGATTTCTTATTGTATATATATATCTATACCTACATCCGACAACTAACACTCTATACTGTATATAATCTATACCTACATCCTACAACTAACACTCTATATAATCTATACCTACATCCTACAACTAACACTCTATATAATCTATACCTACATCCTACAACTAACACTCTATATAATCTATACCTACATCCTACAACTAACACTCTATATAATCTACACCTACATGCTACAACTAACACTCTATATAATCTATACCTACATCCTACAACTAACACTCTGTACTGTATTTAATCCATACCTACATCCTACAACTAACACTCTATATAATCTATACCTACATCCTACAACTAACACTCTATACAATCTATACCTACATCCTACAACTAACACTCTATACAATCTATACCTACATCCTACAACTAACACTCTATACAATCTATACCTACATCCTACAACTAACACTCTATATAATCTATACCTACATCCTACAACTAACACTCTATATAATCTATACCTACATCCTACAACTAACACTCTATATAATCTATACCTACATCCTACAACTAACACTCTATACAATATATACCTACATCCTACAACTAACACTCTATACAATCTATACCTACATCCTACAACTAACACTCTATATAATCTATACCTACATCCTACAACTAACACTCTATATAATCTATACCTACATCCTACAACTAACACTCTATATAATCTATACCTACATCCTACAACTAACACTCTATATAATCTATACCTACATCCTACAACTAACACTCTATATAATCTATACCTACATCCTACAACTAACAGTCTATACTGTATATAAACTATACCTACATCCTACAACTAACACTCTATACAATCTATACCTACATCCTACAACTAACACTCTATACAATCTATACCTACATCCTACAACTAACACTCTATACAATCTATACCTACATCCTACAACTAACACTCTATATAATCTATACCTACATCCTACAACTAACACTCTATATAATCTATACCTACATCTTACAACTAACGCTCTATACTGTATATAAACTATACCTACATCCTACAACTAACACTCTATATAATCTATACCTACATCCTACAACTAACACGCTATACCTACATCCTACAACTAACACTCTATACAATCTATACCTACATCCTACAACTAACACTCTATACAATCTATACCTACATCCTACAACTAACACTCTATACAATCTATACCTACATCCTACAACTAACACTCTATATAATCTATACCTACATCCTACAACGAACACTCTATATAATCTATACCTACATCCTACAACTAACACGCTATACCTACATCCTACAACTAACAATCTATACCTACATCCTACAACTAACACTCTATACAATCTATACCTACATCCTACAACTAACACGCTATACCTACATCCTACAACTAACAATCTATACCTACATCCTACAACTAACACTCTATACAATCTATACCTACATCCTACAACGAACACTCTATATAATCTATACCTACATCCTACAACTAACACTCTATATAATCTATATCTACATCTTACAACTAACGCTCTATACTGTATATATACTATACCTACATCCTACAACTAACACTCTATACAATCTATACCTACATCCTACAACTAACACTCTATATAATCTATACCTACATCTTACAACTAACGCTCTATACTGTATATAAACTATACCTACATCCTACAACTAACACTCTATATAATCTATACCTACATCCTACAACTAACACGCTATACCTACATCCTACAACTAACACGCTATACCTACATCCTACAACTAACACGCTATACCTACATCCTACAACTAACACGCTATACCTACATCCTACAACTAACACTCTATACAATCTATACCTACATCCTACAACTAACACTCTATATAATCTATACCTACATCCTACAACTAACACTCTATACAATCTATACCTACATCCTACAACTAACACTCTATACAATCTATACCTACATCCTACAACTAACACTCTATACAATCTATACCTACATCCTACAACTAACACTCTATACAATCTATACCTACATCCTACAACGAACACTCTATATAATCTATACCTACATCCTACAACTAACACTCTATATAATCTATATCTACATCTTACAACTAACGCTCTATACTGTATATATACTATACCTACATCCTACAACTAACACTCTATACAATCTATACCTACATCCTACAACTAACACTCTATATAATCTATACCTACATCTTACAACTAACGCTCTATACTGTATATAAACTATACCTACATCCTACAACTAACACTCTATATAATCTATACCTACATCCTACAACTAACACGCTATACCTACATCCTACAACTAACACGCTATACCTACATCCTACAACTAACACTCTATACAATCTATACCTACATCCTACAACTAACACTCTATACAATCTATACCTACATCCTACAACTAACACTCTATATAATCTATACCTACATCCTACAACTAACACTCTATACAATCTATACCTACATCCTACAACTAACACTCTATACAATCTATACCTACATCCTACAACTAACACTCTATACAATCTATACCTACATCCTACAACTAACACTCTATACAATCTATACCTACATCCTACAACGAACACTCTATATAATCTATACCTACATCCTACAACTAACACTCTATATAATCTATATCTACATCTTACAACTAACGCTCTATACTGTATATATACTATACCTACATCCTACAACTAACACTCTATACAATCTATACCTACATCCTACAACTAACACTCTATACAATCTATACCTACATCTTACAACTAACGCTCTATACTGTATATAAACTATACCTACATCCTACAACTAACACGCTATACCTACATCCTACAACTAACACTCTATACAATCTATACCTACATCCTACAACTAACACTCTATACAATCTATACCTACATCCTACAACTAACACTCTATACAATCTATACCTACATCCTACAACTAACACTCTATACAATCTATACCTACATCCTACAACTAACACTCTATACAATCTATACCTACATCCTACAACTAACACTCTATATAATCTATACCTACATCCTACAACTAACACTCTATACAATCTATACCTACATCCTACAACTAACACGCTATACCTACATCCTACAACTAACAATCTATACCTACATCCTACAACTAACACTCTATACAATCTATACCTACATCCTACAACTAACACTCTATATAATCTATACCTACATCCTACAACTAACACTCTATACCTACATCCTACATCCTACAACTAACAATCTATACCTACATCCTACAACTAACACTCTATACAATCTATACCTACATCCTACAACTAACACTCTATACGATCTATACCTACATCCTACAACTAACACTCTATATAATCTATTCCTACAACTAACACTCTATATAATCTATACCTACATCCTACAACTAACACTCTATATAATCTATACCTACATCCTACAACTAACACTCTATACAATCTATACCTACATCCTACAACTAACACTCTATACAATCTATACCTACATCCTACAACGAACACTCTATATAATCTATACCTACATCCTACAACTAACACTCTATACAATCTATACCTACATCCTACAACGAACACTCTATATAATCTATACCTACATCCTACAACTAACACTCTATATAATCTATATCTACATCTTACAACTAACGCTCTATACTGTGTATATATACTATACCTACATCCTACAACTAACACTCTATACAATCTATACCTACATCCTACAACTAACACGCTATACCTACATCCTACAACTAACACTCTATACAATCTATACCTACATCCTACAACTAACACTCTATATAATCTATACCTACATCTTACAACTAACGCTCTATACTGTATATAAACTATACCTACATCCTACAACTAACACTCTATATAATCTATACCTACATCCTACAACTAACACGCTATACCTACATCCTACAACTAACACGCTATACCTACATCCTACAACTAACACTCTATACAATCTATACCTACATCCTACAACTAACACTCTATACAATCTATACCTACATCCTACAACTAACACTCTATATAATCTATACCTACATCCTACAACTAACACTCTATACAATCTATACCTACATCCTACAACTAACACTCTATACAATCTATACCTACATCCTACAACTAACACTCTATACAATCTATACCTACATCTTACAACTAACGCTCTATACTGTATATAAACTATACCTACATCCTACAACTAACACGCTATACCTACATCCTACAACTAACACTCTATACAATCTATACCTACATCCTACAACTAACACTCTATACAATCTATACCTACATCCTACAACTAACACTCTATACAATCTATACCTACATCCTACAACTAACACTCTATACAATCTATACCTACATCCTACAACGAACACTCTATATAATCTATACCTACATCCTACAACTAACACGCTATACCTACATCCTACAACTAACAATCTATACCTACATCCTACAACTAACACTCTATACAATCTATACCTACATCCTACAACTAACACTCTATATAATCTATACCTACATCCTACAACTAACACTCTATACCTACATCCTACATCCTACAACTAACAATCTATACCTACATCCTACAACTAACACTCTATACAATCTATACCTACATCCTACAACTAACACTCTATACGATCTATACCTACATCCTACAACTAACACTCTATATAATCTATTCCTACAACTAACACTCTATATAATCTATACCTACATCCTACAACTAACACTCTATATAATCTATACCTACATCCTACAACTAACACTCTATACAATCTATACCTACATCCTACAACGAACACTCTATATAATCTATACCTACATCCTACAACTAACACGCTATACCTACATCCTACAACTAACAATCTATACCTACATCCTACAACTAACACTCTATACAATCTATACCTACATCCTACAACTAACACTCTATATAATCTATACCTACATCCTACAACTAACACTCTATACCTACATCCTACATCCTACAACTAACAATCTATACCTACATCCTACAACTAACACTCTATACAATCTATACCTACATCCTACAACTAACACTCTATACAATCTATACCTACATCCTACAACTAACACTCTATACAATCTATACCTACATCCTACAACGAACACTCTATATAATCTATACCTACATCCTACAACTAACACGCTATACCTACATCCTACAACTAACAATCTATACAATCTATACCTACATCCTACAACTAACACTCTATACAATCTATACCTACATCCTACAACTAACACTCTATACCTACATCCTACATCCTACAACTAACAATCTATACCTACATCCTACAACTAACAATCTATACCTACATCCTACAACTAACACTCTATACAATCTATACCTACATCCTACAACTAACACTCTATATAATCTATACCTACATCCTACAACTAACACTCTATACTGTATATAAACTATACCTACATCCTACAATTTACACTCTATATAATCTATTCCTACAACTAACACTCTATATAATCTATACCTACATCCTACAACTAACACTCTATATAATCTATACCTACATCCTACAACTAACACTCTATACAATCTATACCTACATCCTACAACTAACACTCTATACAATCTATACCTACATCCTACAACTAACACTCTATATAATCTATACCTACATCCTACAACTAACACTCTATACTGTATATAAACTATACCTACATCCTACAACTTACACTCTATATAATCTATTCCTACAACTAACACTCTATATAATCTATACCTACATCCTACAACTAACACTCTATACAATCTATACCTACATCCTACAACTAACACTCTATACAATCTATACCTACATCCTACAACTAACACTCTATATAATCTATACCTACATCCTACAACTAACACTCTATATAATCTATACCTACATCCTACAACTAACACTCTATATAATCTATACCTACATCTTACAACTAACACTCTATATAATCTACACCTACATCCTACAACTAACACTCTATATAATCTATACCTACATCCTACAACTAACACTCTATATAATCTATACCTACATCCTACAACTAACACTCTATATAATCTATACCTACATCTTACAACTAACACTCTATATAATCTACACCTACATCCTACAACTAACACTCTATATAATCTATACCTACATCCTACAACTAACACTCTATACTGTATATAAACTATACCTACATCCTACAACTAACACTCTATATAATCTATACCTACATCCTACAACTAACACTCTATACAATCTATACCTACATCCTACAACGAACACTCTATATAATCTATACCTACATCCTACAACTAACACGCTATACCTACATCCTACAACTAACAATCTATACCTACATCCTACAACTAACACTCTATACAATCTATACCTACATCCTACAACTAACACTCTATATAATCTATACCTACATCCTACAACTAACACTCTATACCTACATCCTACATCCTACAACTAACAATCTATACCTACATCCTACAACTAACACTCTATACAATCTATACCTACATCCTACAACTAACACTCTATACGATCTATACCTACATCCTACAACTAACACTCTATATAATCTATACCTACATCCTACAACTAACACTCTATACTGTATATAAACTATACCTACATCCTACAACTTACACTCTATATAATCTATTCCTACAACTAACACTCTATACAATCTATACCTACATCCTACAACTAACACTCTATATAATCTATACCTACATCCTACAACTAACACTCTATATAATCTATACCTACATCCTACAACTAACACTCTATATAATCTATACCTACATCTTACAACTAACACTCTATATAATCTACACCTACATCCTACAACTAACACTCTATATAATCTATACCTACATCCTACAACTAACACTCTATACTGTATATAAACTATACCTACATCCTACAACTAACACTCTATACAATCTATACCTACATCCTACAACTAACACTCTATACAATCTATACCTACATCCTACAACTAACACTCTATACAATCTATACCTACATCCTACAACTAACACTCTATACAATCTATACCTACATCCTACAACTAACACTCTATATAATCTATACCTACATCTTACAACTAACGCTCTATACTGTATATAAACTATACCTACATCCTACAACTAACACTCTATATAATCTATACCTACATCCTACAACTAACACGCTATACCTACATCCTACAACTAACACTCTATACAATCTATACCTACATCCTTCAACTAACACTCTATATAATCTATACCTACATCCTACAACTAACACGCTATACCTACATCCTACAACTAACACGCTATACCTACATCCTACAACTAACACTCTATACAATCTATACCTACATCCTACAACTAACACTCTATACAATCTATACCTACATCCTACAACTAACACTCTATATAATCTATACCTACATCCTACAACTAACACTCTATACAATCTATACCTACATCCTACAACTAACTCTATATAATCTATACCTACATCCTACAACTAACACTCTATATAATCTATACCTACATCCTACAACTAACACTCTATACAATCTATACCTACATCCTACAACTAACACTCTATATAATCTATACCTACATCTTATAACTAACGCTCTATACTGTATATAAACTATACCTACATCCTACAACTAACACTCTATATAATCTATACCTACATCCTACAACTAACACGCTATACCTACATCCTACAACTAACACACTATACCTACATCCTACAACTAACACTCTATACAATCTATACCTACATCCTACAACTAACACGCTATACCTACATCCTACAACTAACACGCTATACCTACATCCTACAACTAACACTCTATACAATCTATACCTACATCTTACAACTAACACTCTATATAATCTACACCTACATCCTACAACTAACACTCTATATAATCTATACCTACATCCTACAACTAACACTCTATACTGTATATAAACTATACCTACATCCTACAACTAACACTCTATACAATCTATACCTACATCCTACAACTAACACTCTGTACAATCTATACCTACATCCTACAACTAACACTCTATACAATCTATACCTACATCCTACAACTAACACTCTATATAAACTATACCTACATCCTACAACTAACACTCTATACAATCTATACCTACATCCTACAACTAACACTCTGTACAATCTATACCTACATCCTACAACTAACACTCTATACAATCTATACCTACATCCTACAACTAACACTCTATACAATCTATACCTACATCCTACAACTAACACTCTATACAATCTATACCTACATCCTACAACTAACACTCTATACAATCTATACCTACATCCTACAACTAACACTCTATACAATCTATACCTACATCCTACAACTAACACTCTATATAATCTATACCTACATCCTACAACTAACACTCTATACAATCTATACCTACATCCTACAACTAACACTCTATATAATCTATACCTACATCCTACAACTAACACGCTATACCTACATCCTACAACTAACACGCTATACCTACATCCTACAACTAACACTCTATACAATCTATACCTACATCCTACAACTAACACTCTATACAATCTATACCTACATCCTACAACTAACACTCTATATAATCTATACCTACATCTTACAACTAACGCTCTATACTGTATATAAACTATACCTACATCCTACAACGAAAACTCTATATAATCTATACCTACATCCTACAACTAACACGCTATACCTACATCCTACAACTAACACTCTATACATACATCCTACAACTAACACTCTATACAATCTATACCTACATCCTACAACTAACACTCTATATAATCTATACCTACATCTTACAACTAACGCTCTATACTGTATATAAACTATACCTACATCCTACAACTAACACTCTATATAATCTATACCTACATCCTACAACTAACACTCTATACAATCTATACCTACATCCTACAACTAACACTCTATACAATCTATACCTACATCCTACAACTAACACTCTATACAATCTATACCTACATCCTACAACGAACACTCTATATAATCTATACCTACATCCTACAACTAACACGCTATACCTACATCCTACAACTAACAATCTATACCTACATCCTACAACTAACACTCTATACAATCTATACCTACATCCTACAACTAACACTCTATATAATCTATACCTACATCCTACAACTAACACTCTATACCTACATCCTACAACTAACACTCTATACAATCTATACCTACATCCTACAACGAACACTCTATATAATCTATACCTACATCCTACAACTAACACGCTATACCTACATCCTACAACTAACAATCTATACCTACATCCTACAACTAACACTCTATACAATCTATACCTACATCCTACAACTAACACTCTATATAATCTATACCTACATCCTACAACTAACACTCTATACCTACATCCTACAACTAACACTCTATACAATCTATACCTACATCCTACAACTAACACTCTATACAATCTATACCTACATCCTACAACTAACACTCTATACAATCTATACCTACATCCTACAACTAACACTCTATACAATCTATACCTACATCCTACAACGAACACTCTATATAATCTATACCTACATCCCACAACTAACACGCTATACCTACATCCTACAACTAACAATCTATACCTACATCCTACAACTAACACTCTATACAATCTATACCTACATCCTACAACTAACACTCTATACCTACATCCTACAACTAACACTCTATACAATCTATACCTACATCCTACAACTAACACTCTATACGATCTATACCTACATCCTACAACTAACACTCTATATAATCTACACCTACATCCTACAACTAACACTCTATATAATCTATACCTACATCCTACAACTAACACTCTATACTGTATATAAACTATACCTACATCCTACAACTAACACTCTATATAATCTATTCCTACAACTAACACTCTATATAATCTATACCTACATCCTACAACTAACACTCTATATAATCTATACCTACATCCTACAACTAACACTCTATACAATCTATACCTACATCCTACAACTAACACTATACAATCTATACCTACATCCTACAACTAACACTCTATACAATCTATACCTACATCCTACAACTAACACTCTATACAATCTATACCTACATCCTACAACTAACACTCTATACAATCTATACCTACATCTTTTTCTCTCACCCATTTCTCTCTCCAGGTGTCTGGCCTTTAACCTGGATGGCTGCTGTCTGTACAGTGGAGCTGTGGACTCTCTGCGTGTGTATGGCTGGGAGCCCGACCGCTGCTTTGACGTGGTGCCTGTTGGCTGGGGCAAGGTGGCAGACCTGGCTATCTGCAACCACCAGCTGGTGTGTGAGCAGGACATTACTTTTAAATGTTTTACATTTGAGTAATTCAGCAGACACTTATCCAGAACGACTTACAGTTAGTGCATTCATCTTAAGATAGGTGAGACAACCACATTTCAGTCCTTGTAAGTACATTTTTCCTCAATGAAATAGTAATCAGCAAAGTCAGTGCTAGTAGGACAAGTGTTCCTGTTTATTTATTTATCTTTTAATGTTACTATTACTGTGTTACTGCAACCTTGCATATGTGTGTGTGTGTGTGTGTGTGTGTGTGTGTGTGTGTGTGTGTGTGATTAAATTACTGTTAGGGATTCTATATGTAATTCTGTGGCGTCAATTTTACATTTTTTACTGGAACTGTTGCTATTGGTATTACAATTAGCTTAACCCTTATGTTTTTTTGCTCTCTTGTCACCCCCCCCCACCCACATCTCTCTCCTGTCCCCACCCCCCCACATCTCTCTCCTGTCCCCACCCCCACATCTCTCTCCTGTCCCCACCCCCCCATCTCTCTCCTGTCCCCACCCCCCCATCTCTCTCCTGTCCCCACCCCCCCATCTCTCTCCTGTCCCCACCCCCCCCCATCTCTCTCCTGTCCCCACCCCCCCCCCATCTCTCTCCTGTCCCCACCCCCCCCCATCTCTCTCCTGTCCCCACCCCCCCCATCTCTCTCCTGTCCCCACCCCCCCCATCTCTCTCCTGTCCCCACCCCCCCCATCTCTCTCCTGTCCCCACCCCCCCCATCTCTCTCCTGTCCCCACCCCCCCCATCTCTCTCCTGTCCCCACCCCCCCCATCTCTCTCCTGTCCCCACCCCCCCCATCTCTCTCCTGTCCCCACCCCCCCCATCTCTCTCCTCTGTCCCCCCCTCCCATCTCTCTCCTCTGTCCCCCCCTCCCATCTCTCTCCTCTGTCCCCCCCTCCCATCTCTCTCCTCTGTCCCCCTCCCATCTCTCTCCTCTGTCCCCCCCCATCTCTCTCCTCTGTCCCCCCCCCCATCTCTCTCCTCTGTCCCCCTCCCATCTCTCTCCTCTGTCCCCCTCCCATCTCTCTCCTCTGTCCCCCTCCCATCTCTCTCCTCTGTCCCCCTCCCATCTCTCTCCTCTGTCCCCCCCTCCCATCTCTCTCCTCTGTCCCCCCCTCCCATCTCTCTCCTGTCCCCCCCTCCCATCTCTCTCCTGTCCCCCCCCCCATCTCTCTCCTGTCCCCCCCCCCATCTCTCTCCTGTCCCCCCCCCATCTCTCTCCTGTCCCCCCCCCCATCTCTCTCCTGTCCCCCCCCCCATCTCTCTCCTTCGTCCCCCCCCCCATCTCTCTCCTGTCCCCCCCCCATCTCTCTCCTTCGTCCCCCCCCCATCTCTCTCCTCTGTCCCCCCCCCCCCATCTCTCTCCTCTGTCCCCCCCCCATCTCTCTCCTCTGTCCCCCCCCCCATCTCTCTCCTCTGTCCCCCCCCCATCTCTCTCCTCTGTCCCCCCCCCATCTCTCTCCTCTGTCCCCCCCCATCTCTCTCCTCTGTCTCCCCCCCCATCTCTCTCCTCTGTCCCCCCCCCCATCTCTCTCCTCTGTCCCCCCCCCCCATCTCTCTCCTCTGTCCCCCCCCCCCATCTCTCTCCTCTGTCCCCCCCCCATCTCTCTCCTCTGTCCCCCCCCCCCCATCTCTCTCCTCTGTCCCCCCCCCCATCTCTCTCCTCTGTCCCCCCCCCCCATCTCTCTCCTCTGTCCCCCCCCCATCTCTCTCCTGTGTGTCCCCCCATCTCTCTTCTGCCCCCCTCTCTCCTCCTATTCCCTCTCTCCAAGATTGGCGTGTCGTACAATCTGACTAATGTTTCATCCTACGTGGTGGATCTGACACGGGTGAAGAAGTCTGGCTCTGTGATCCAAGGCGTAATCCAGGACGACCAGCCGCTCACAGAGCCCTCCCCGAAAGGATCCAAGCTCCGACGCAACTACGACCGACCCCTGAGCACCTGCAGCTCACAGAGGTACTGCCCTCTTATCAACACCGCTATTCTACTTTCTGTGGAGCAAATCCTAACTCTAATGTGAGATGGGCAACCTTAATTCAGGTTCAGCATTTGGCCCTATATGCTACGGAATCTGTTTCAACCAAATCACCCGTGAGTTGGTTAAAATCGTAGTGGTTCAAATCATGTGGTCCTCTGTAGCTGGGTTGGTAGAGCATAGCGCTTGCAATGCCAGGTGGCTTCCATTCCCAGGTCCACCCATATATAAAATGTACGCATGCTGCTATATGGCATATGTTATCGCAAATACAGCATCCATTATATCAGTAAGCACACTATTTGATGTGTGGTTTTGGGGCGTGCTCTTCCAGGGTAAAGCAGAGTTCTGAGTCAGACCGGCGCAGTCCCGAGGGGGAGAGGAGGAGCCCCAGCAGCGAGGACGAGAAGGACGAGAAGGAGTCCTCCGCCGAGATCCGCAACCCTGAGGACTACAAAGAGATCTTCCAGCCAAAGAGTGCCATCTGTAGGCTCATATTACAGTCTTACATTTTATTTCTGTCTATTCAGTGTTTTTTTTATTTATTTAAATTCTTTAACCTTTTATTTAACTAGGCAAATCAGTTAAGAACACATTCTTATTTACAATGACCGGCCAAACCCGGACGACGCTGGGCCAATTGTGCGCCTCCCTATGGGACTCCCAATCACGGCCGGTTGTGATACAGCCTGGATTTGAACCAGGGTGTCTGTAGTGACACTTCTAGCACTGAGATGCAGTGCCTTAGACCGCCGCGCCACTCGGGAGTGTTCACACTAACAGCATAATGCATGTATTACTACATCAAAATCTAGCAGTGTCTTAATCATGCTTGAATTTCATACTAAAAGTCTCCTCGTTTCCCCCTTCCAGCTCGCACCCCCCCAAAGAGTGAGCCCTTCCCTGCACCCTTAGAAGATGGTGAGTCCTTTCTACCAAGCCGTTAGTATGAGCAGTGTTACATTTGTGTTTGTGCTAAAACTATCGCATTGATGTGTTGCTGAGTTTCATATTCAAGTTATTAAAACGTTTTTTTTTTTTTATGATTTATTTATTATATAGAAGTACAGAATGGGAGACATGTAATGGAGATGTGCACAGACAGTCGGTCGAGCTTAGGCTTGAACACCCGTTGTCAAGGGGAATGTGGGGTCCGCTTCACCAGACTCAAGTTCTCTCTCTCGTTCTTTTCACTCTTTCTCAGAGAGTTTTGTGGTGAGGTCTAACCAAGGGCTGGTGGAGCTCATGACTCCTATGACTGACAGACAGCAGGTTTGTGCTCTAAGCCTGTACTGTATAGCTGATTTGTGTTTGTGTAATGCTTGATTGTGTATGTGGGATTCTCAGTCAGTGTGTGAGTTTCTCGTGTGTCACTGCAGCCAGGCCTGTTGAAGAACCTTCCAGTGGCATCGTCCACTCCGGTCCTGAGGGTGGAGCCTACCGTGGTCGCCACAGCGCCCCGTCCCATCCCTGTGGTAACCGCACGACCTCCGACCTCTAACCACCCCCCTGCACCCCACCCACCAGTTGTTGCTATGGCGAAGGCCAAGCCCCAGCCCAGCGTCATCCTCTCCACCAGGAATGAACCCATAGGTCTCAACGTGGGAGACTTCCTGCCTGTGAGTGTGTGTGTGTGTGTGTGTATATACATAAAAATCTATCAATCTTGGGTACCAGATGATAGTCGCATGTGTTGTCTTCTGAATTGATTATTTTTTATTTATTTAACTAGGCAAGTCAATTAAGAACAAATTCTCGGTTGCCACCAAAACTGAGTTGGCGCCTAACAACCAAAGATTGCTGTACATTCAGATTCAAATGCATTTGTATTCGTATGGTTTAGAATTGTCATGGAACTGTTTCAAATTAAAATGGAAGTGTTTTTGTCATTTCGAATCATGGCAATGGAATTGAGTTAATGTTTTTATTACACTAATATAGCAGTCAATACAAACAGAAATCCATGAACACACAACATATTAATACAATACAAGTAAACAGAATCAAGAAGCCAGAGTAATTACTGTAGCAAAGTTCAGGAAGTCGGCATGGGAACTGAAAGCCGCTTCTTTTGGTAGCATCGAGTGGTGGGGATGTCCAGAACCCCGGACACAGGGATGGAGCAGCCCGACGGTCACAGCCAGGGGGGAGTAGGGCACCTTGCCGTCCTCACACCCATCCACAGCTGTCCCGTAGCATAGCCACTTGACTTGATCCTTCACTGCCAACTGGCGCCAGTAGATCAGTCCTCCTAGTATTAGCCTCTGCCATCCTTACTGTCTTTAACTCCTTGACCACAAGCCCCATAAGGAACTGGGTGTAGATTGAAATGGAACATAAAGTCATTTTAATGCATATCTGATACTGATAAATATTGTCTAATCAGCTTAACAGTGAACCCACAGTTTAAATTCACTGTTATATTGTGGTACAGATCAAAAGTGACAAAAAACTTTATGTAGGTTTAGGTATTATTGAACTGTGTTTGTGTATATTTACCAGGTTATATAAAAGTTTGTCTCTCTGTCCTAGCCTGCTCGTAACAACCGGCCCAGTGTGCTGGGTGATGACGAGGCTCTGGCCCAGATCAGAAAGGGCCATGACACCATGTGTGTGATGCTCACCAGCCGACACAAGAACCTGGACACCATCAGAGCTGTGTGGGGCAGCGGGGACGTCAAGGTATGGCACTTAACAGACAACGCTAACACAACGTATTAACAGACAACGCTTGAATAAACAAACATGAGCTGGAACACCCAGAGAAATGTATTTTATTTTAATTTGTAGAGGTGCTGACTAACGGCAAATAAAACTAAGCTATAAAAATAATAGTCGCACTATGTATAAACTCCAGTAATTTAATGGGTAAATCACTTACGTTTCGGCATCACTGTGCCTGCTGGGAGTTTATACATAGTGTGCGACTCATTATTTTTATAGCTTAACAGACAATGCTAATGCAACATTCACACACCGTTAAAATTGCTCAACACCCCATGCTCAAGGTTCAGACAGTGTTCATGCAATGTTATCACTTGAAAGAAACAATGACTTGACTTTCAAATGTTGAACTCAGCCAACATCCTTCAACTGACAGACAATCAGTTTTTTTTCGATTGATTAGCTGTTTGTGGCGTCGAGTATGGAGAGATGTTAGTGTTTTTTGAGTGACTGTTGTGATTGGTTGCTGCTCTGTCTTCAGACCTCCTTGGACTCGGCTGTGTCGATGAAGGATCTCTCTATCGTCGTGGACATCCTCAACATCGTTAACCTCAAACCGTGAGTGGATGTTGAAACGTCCGTGTGCACGCACAAATGATTACAGATCTTATTTGGCTAAATACTCTCTGTCTCTCTCGGTGTTGATATGAGTACCATGACTGTCCATCAAGTCATTTGACCTGTCCCCCAGGTCGCTATGGAAACTGGACCTGTGTACTTCTATCCTGCCCCAGACTGAAGAGCTGCTGCAAAGCAAGTATGAGAGGTGAGACAGCAGAGACGAGTGATAACAAATCTGTGTGTGTAATAAATGTGTATTAACCCATCTCTCTCTCTCTGGTCAGTTATGTGCAGACGGGTTGCACGTCTCTGAAGCTGATCCTGAAGCGCTTCTGGCCTCTCATCTCAGACACGCTCACAGCGCCCCCCTTTGTTGGAGTGGATATAACACGGGAGGAACGGTGAGTTTCAGCTCAATTTACATCCTAAACTGGCTTGTACTTTTAGCCATCTAACTGTAGTGTGTGCTATTGCAATGGTCACTAATCCTGTTCCTGGAGAATTAAACTATTCAGCCCATCACTGAAGAACGATTGTTTTTAAGGGTTCTAGCTTCGTATCCATCCGATATTGCTTGAAGAAAGACTGACACATTTGGATAGAGTTCAGACTCTGCCACAGTAAGCAGGCCATTTCCATTGCAGACTGAGTTAATGGTTTATTTGTGTTTTGAGCCCAGCCACCAGAAGTGCAAGGCATGCTACAAGCAGCTGAAGAACCTCAGCAACGTGGTGAAGAACAAGGCCGACCAGGTGGGTCGCCACGGCAGCGCCTTCAAAGAGCTGCAGCTGCTCATGGCCCCACTGGACTACTGACCACGACTGTGCAACTGGAGACACGCACAGACCCAAAATGTCTGACTGACTGATGGCTGCATTCCCTCATCCACCTGAGTGGTAAATCCAGGGACAATCACAGATTCACACTGCGTGTGGATGGACTGAAGCAGTGGACTCAGACTGGGCGGGATATGAGTCCTGTGCCCATGGTAGAACTCACTGAGGAGCTGTGTTCTCAGGACACAGCTCTCCTATTTAAACACTGGGCACTTATGATTCCTTAATCTGTGTGTGTGAGAGAAATTATGTCTTCTGTAACCTTGACTTGCCCACCAGATGGGCACTTTTCGTAATTCCTCCACGCACACACAGACCTGACTAGGGCCAGGTTTCAATCTGATCGTGGGTTATATCCATTGCGGATCAATCGGAAATTGTCTTTAAAAGCCGCAATGCCTATAACCTGCGATCGGATTGAAACCCGGCCTAATTTAGTATGTGTTCAGGTGATTTGAAGCACGGTGTGATTTCTATTGAAATATTCTCTCAATTTTTTTCTACATTCTGTACCTGAGATGTCGACCTTAGATGCACTCTTTGAAAGTATTGTTAACACTAAAATAACATGTTTTCAAATAAAGCATTGTTTAAAAAGGAAGGAGTTAGTTTTAGGCATTTAAAAGGAACAACACTTAAGATACGTGTAATTCCACTCCAATAGAGGGCAGCACTGTTATAGCTGGTTGGAGGGCATCTCCATTTTGAAGTAGTCAAGTTGGTAAAAAGTGAAAGGGTGCATCCTGCTACCTGGAATGTGTTTGAACAGGTGTAAAGCCAAGGTTGGAATCTTTGCTCACAAGTAAGAATCCTTAACCCATAGGAAGTCCCACTACTTCAAAATGGTGAAAGGTCTCAATAGATTCTGGATACTCTAATGGCTGCTCTTAAACAAAGGCAGTCAGGAGGCACCATTCTAGCCAATGAGGCGGCAGATAAACAGCTTTTGTTTTAATTTTAGGGTAGCTGTGTGGTTAAGGTTAGGTTCAAATTAACATTAAGAGAACTTGTAGAAATAGGTGGGGTTTATGACTAGGCACAACTGTTTATTTTATTGCCGGGATTTCACGTGGCCTACTTATAGCACACTCCTAACAACCTAATCAGTACAAAACTACTATTCGATCAAAATAGCCATAATTTTTTGTTATCCAAATTCGACACTGAAATCCATACAAAAACTCCTCGCTTGTTGCCACCTGCACGAAGTCCGGCTTTAAACTTCCTCTTGAAAGTAGTAATAGTAGAATGCACAAGGTGCAGTTTCTAAATCAGGTAGTGCATCATCAGTTCCTTTTCATGTTAGTCAGTGTATACATGTCATTTAGCAGACACTTATCCAGAGGGACTTACAGGTGCAATTAAGTGCCTTGCTCAAGGGCACCAAGATTTTTTTCACCTAGTCAGCTCGGGGATTCGAACCAGAAACCTTTCAGTTACTGGCAAAACGTTACCTGCCACATACCTTGAGCTATTTATAAAAGACATTTTCAGATCAACTAGTTAATTTAGGTTTTTTAAGCCCATAGATTGTAATTTCTCACTCAAATATCACATGAGACATGACAAAATGTAAAGACAATTAGCTTTAAAACGGCAATATTTTCTTTGCAGCACATTACAAAATGTAAAATGAGATAATCAACAGGATACAGCGTGTCAATGTTCCTCAGACATCCTGGTATTGGAGGGAACATTGGTTTAACATTGAAGAAACACGGTCGATCAGCTTATCAAATGTACTAAGCATTCCTATTTTGCACTGGATGCATTTTCAAACGCAGTTCACAAGCTTATCACTCTCTCAGGGGCAGCCGTTTTCTGCAGCTACATATGGTGTCGGTTCCGTGAGGTGATCCGTTGTCATTGGCTGCTTGTGGTCAGCCATAAGGAGTAGGATAAAGCTGTCCTGGATGCGGATCTAGGGTCAGTTTTGTGTTGTGTCCTTATTGGATAACCTTGGGTAGAATAAACAGATCCAAGATCTGTGCCTTTTGGCAACTTCAACCGTCAGCATCCAATAACAGGAATGGCGTTTCCTGTCTGGCAGGGAGTTTGAGTCAGTCTAGCTTTATTCGCTTGGTACAAGAAACACGACAACATGAACGTTTCCATGCAGTGCTGGGGAGGTTCTGTATTGCCTTGGAGAAATCTCACCTAACACACAAACGGCTACACAGGAAGTTAACCGCTCTCTGCACTCACGTCTCTTATTGCTCGCGTCCTATTGGGCAAAAGAAGCCCAGCGCCATATCTGTGGAGTACCCTGATTGGATGAGGGGGAGAAAGTGTGGAAGGAGACCAGGATGGAACCCTCGTTAAAAAACAGACTAAAGGGATTAAAAACATCTTAAACACACAGATATACTGTATATGCATATTATCATAATCCGTAACGTGGAGCATTGTTAGAAAACACATCAAGAAGGTAACAGCCTCGTTTAAAGTGCATTTTTACCCAGAAATACTGTGATTGGATGGTCTATACTGTTAGTGGATGATGGGACGAAGGGATTGGTTAGCAATAGGAGGGTGGGTGTGGTGTTATTGTGAGGGGTCAGGAGAGCAAGTCCATTGGCCAATGGGAGAATAGATCACAAGCCCGGTTGAAAGGTCGAAGGTGAAGGAGTGAAAGGTGGGGTGGAGTTGTTCTGGGCTGTGAGAAGTAAAGGGTTTCTCCTCCCCTTTGGCCCCAAGTCAGGTGTGGAAGACCGACAGGTGTGTCCTGTAATCACTTGCAGTCTGGTGTGTTGTGTTCCTTGAGGTTATAGACGAGGATCTGGGCGGGCTGTACAACATTCCTGGCTAAAATTAACACCTATACAATCCTTTCAGCTATCAGTAGTAATGAAGAAAAGGAGACCTGGAGGAGATTTTAGAGCATTGGGTCAAAGTTTGTATCACTTCTTCATCCTCTGCTGTTCAAATAGGTCGATAAATGAAATGTCACTGTTCTCTCAATCTTATTGGTCAGATCTGATCGTTTGCCTAGTCCAGTTGCTCTCACCCATTGGCTGAGTGAGGAGAGAGGGCTGATAGCGGATAGGTTGCTCTGAAGCAGAGAGTTTATATTGGTGGGTCAAGGTGCTGGTTAACACCCTCCTGTTCAGACGGCCCAATGGCTGACTGGGTCCGGGTTCATTCTGGATCCATTGGAGCCTTCAGACAGACAGTTTCAATCGTCCTGTAGAGGGAGAGTAATACGTTTAGGAAACTGAATAGTGGTGTCCCTGAGTTAATAACGGCACACTACAACCCAGCCAGAGAGCAGCACAAGACGGGGGAGAGGAAGAGGATGTATCCACAGCAGAGACACACACACACACACACACACACACACACACACACACACACACACACACACACACACACACACACAGAGAGAGAGACCTTAACAGACATCCACACACACATACAGACACACATCAAATCCATATAGACAAAACACTCTCACATCATACAATACACAGATCACACATAAGAATTGCATTCAGACAGTCACAGACAAAATCACAGACAGCTAGACAGCCATAGAGCCACAGACAGACAAGTACGGACACCTCCACCCACACATGGATCTGCAGATAGACCGACAAAGCTTGTAGTCTCTCACACACAGACAGAGAGACTAGGGTAAGACCCGCGCAAAAGTTCAGTCACACACACACGCACGACTTCCTGTGGTTAGAGGCGGGGTGTGTTAGATCGGTGGGCACCATGACATGCTGAGCATTTACTTTACATGCCAAGCGACCAATCAGCATAAACCCCACCTACCTGCCCACCGTCCCCCACCAATGGGCTGGCTCTGCCTAACAGCCTGTCTGCAAACCAACCAATCAGACCAGAGGATCAGGACACAGGAGTGAACAGATTCACACCTCACTTGAGTTCACTTTGTGAATATAATTTGTATCATCCCAATAATGGTGGCATAAGGTGGTGTGTGTGTGTGTGTGTGTGTGTGTGTGTGTGTGTGTGTGTGGGGGGGGGGTGATGGGTCCCACGGCTGTTGGTGACAGAGGAAATTTCAAGAGAGGCATGTGTACCTGTTGAGACCTGGGGCTAAGGGGGGTGTTTGTGTGTGTGTGTGTGTGTGTATGTATATACAGTGGGGAGAACAAGTATTTGATACACTGCCGATTTTGCAGGTTTTCCTACTTACAAAGCATGTAGAGGTCTGTAATTTTTATCATAGGTACACTTCAACTGTGAGAGACGGAATCTAAAACAAAAATCCAGAAAATCACATTGTATGATTTTTTTATAATTAATTTGCATTTTATTGCATGACATAAGTATTTGATCACCTACCAACCAGTAAGAATTCCGGCTCTCACAGACCTGTTAGTTTTTCTTTAAGAATCCCTCCTGTTCTCCACTCATTACCTGTATTAACTGCACCTGTTTGAACTCGTTACCTGTATAAAAGACACCTGTCCACACACTCAATCAAACAGACTCCAACCTCTCCACAATGGCCAAGACCAGAGAGCTGTGTAAGGACATCAGGGATAAAATTGTAGACCTGCACAAGGCTGGGATGGGCTACAGGACAATAGGCAAGCAGCTTGGTGAGAAGGCAACATAATTGGTGCAATTATTAGAAAATGGAAGAAGTTCAAGATGACGGTCAATCTCCCTCGGTCTGGGACACCATGCAAGATCTCACCTCGTGGGGCATCAATGATCATGAGGAAGGTGAGGGATCAGCCCAGAACTACACGGCAGGACCTGGTCAATGACCTGAAGAGAGCTGGGACCACAGTCTCAAAGAAAACCATTAGTAACACACTACGCCGTCATGGATTAAAATCCTGCAGCGCACGCAAGGTCCCCCTGCTCAAGCCAGCGCATGTCCAGGCCCGTCTGAAGTTTGCCAATGACCATCTGGATGATCCAGAGGAGGAATGGGAGAAGGTCATGTGGTCTGATGAGACAAAAATGGAGCTTCTTGGTCTAAATTCCACTCGCCGTGTTTGGAGGAAGAAGAAGGATGAGTACAACCCCAAGAACACCATCCCAACCGTGAAGCATGGAGGTGGAAACATCATTCTTTGGGGATTCTTTTCTGCAAAGGGGACATGACGACTGCACCGTATTGAGGGGAGGATGGATGAGGCCATGTATCACGAGATCTTGGCCAACAACCTCCTTCCCTCAGTAAGAGCATTGAAGATGGGTCGTGGCTGGGTCTTCCAGCATGACAACGACCCGAAACACACAGCCAGGGCAACTAAGGAGTGGCTCCGTAAGAAGCATCTCAAGGTCCTGGAGTGGCCTAGCCAGTCTCCAGACCTGAACCCAATAGAAAATCTTTGGAGGGAGCTGAAAGTCCGTATTGCCCAGCGACAGCCCCGAAACCTGAAGGATCAGGAGAAGGTCTGTATGGAGGCGTGGGCCAAAATCCCTGCTGCAGTGTGTGCAAACCTGGTATAGAACTACAGGAAACGTATGATCTCTGTAATTGCACCAAATATTAATTGTACCAAATATTAAGTTCTGCTTTTCTGATGTATCAAATACTTATGTCATGCAATAAAATGCAAATTAATTACTTAAAAATCATACAATGTGATTTTCTGGATTTTTGTTTTAGATTCCGTCACTCACAGTTGAAGAGTACCTATGATAAAAATTACAGACTTCTACATGCTTTGTAAGTGGGAAAACCTGTAAAATCGGCAGTGTATCAAATACTTGTTCTCCCCACTGTATGTATGCATATACACACATATATATATATATACACACATATATATACACACACACATATATATATATACACACACATATACACATATATATACACATACATATATATATACATATATATATATACATATACATATACATACACACACACACATATATATATACATATACATACATACATACACACTGTACATTTACCTGTAGAGAGCTGGGACTGAGACCTCCGTCGTGTGGTGGGGGTTTTGGAGGAGGCAGAGAGGGTGGAGCCAGCACTGCTGGCCCGGGAGATGGGCAGGGGCACTGGAGTTACCGGGGGAGAGTCCAGCTGCAGAAAGGTCAAAGTTCCATTATAGAAATATCAATACCAAAGTTCCTCATTCAACGCCATTCGGCTAAGGATCCTGTCTAGCTGGATTAGGATCCTGTCTAGCTGGATTAGGATCCTGTCTAGCTGGATTAGGATCCTGTCTAGCTGGATTAGGATCCTGTCTAGCTGGATTAGGATCCTGTCTAGCTGGATTAGGATCGTTTCTCTGCTTCGCTAAAGCAAAATCCCATGACTGAAACTTAAGTCGATCTCAGATCGATTGTCTGGGGCCAAGTTAACCTCCCCTTTCACGTAAGAAAGTCATGACCATCATACTTTTAGAGAAAGAGGATACCTTAAATTAGAGTTTGACGAATTCCAGTCCCCTTGCTTAGGGGGTTTGTGGTACTCCCCAGGGTCATGTGTATGTAGAAGGACTGAAGCTCAGTTCGGGTGACTTTTTAAAAGGACATTCTACTCCAGAATGAATTAAAATAACATTATGCTGACACCTGACATTACCAGGTTCTGACCACTAGATGGTCTCAGAACAAATCAGAGATGGTGGGTTTCATGGCTTGCTGAAATGAAATTGAACGACCCTGCTGCAAGCTTGCAAGTTCCACTTTCTATACAGGTTAAACACTTCTCAAACCCAGACTATCTATTATGCATTTGATTGCAGGCTCTGTCTGGCATTAACTCTGCAGTTTTCATCTGATGAAAGCAGTGTTTTTGAATGGCCATCTGTTGAAATTATCTCCTAAATGACCAAAGTGCTTAACTAATTCAAACTAAGTGGTCACCAGGAATGGTCCATTTTCATCACCTTTCCTGAATGTGCAAAATCTCTGACCATTACGTCATCAGAACCTGGTAATATAAAGACAATTACTCATTTCTCTAAACAGTGGGGAAAAACAAATTCACTGAGAATACATTACATAGGATGAATAAACAATACGCCTAGCCGCAGCTCAATACTACTTGTCAAACATAGAGAATTAATTCTGTATACTCGTTGGGTTTGGATTGGGCGTGGGGGTCCGTGGATGGCTTTTAGCCATTCCTATGGATTCCTCATGTCTTACTCATTGCTAGAAAAAAATGTTGTCCAAATCAGATGTTAGGTACTATATTTATTGAATATTATATGAATCTTAAAAATGTATACGGATAATTTGGGTGCAATCAATTACCTTAATTTTTCAGATATCAAATTATAGATGTTGTAGAAATGTTACTCTTATCTGTTTCTATCAAACCATTTCAGAACAATCTGAGGTGGTGGATTGAAATGAAACAACCCAGAGGCTTTTTCAAACATCCTGAACCTATTAGATCTTCTTTGCTAGAAAGTGGGTTTCCTAAAGCAACTGCTTTGTGTTCAGCTCTGCCTAACCTCATCCCGACCTGGATCATTAAGGGCAGAGGGACAGAATGAAACCTG
Source organism: Thymallus thymallus (assembly GCA_023634145.1). NCBI lineage: Eukaryota > Metazoa > Chordata > Actinopteri > Salmoniformes > Salmonidae > Thymallus > Thymallus thymallus. The sequence goes on from CM042380.1 coordinate 29,808,291, forward strand.
ATGCCCCAGATTGGGCTCAGTGATCTGGGGAAGGTTTGAAGTAAGGCCTGGGCTGACCTAGCACACGTGTGTGAGATTTCATGTGTGAGTGCATCCCTCACTCTCTCCAGGGTGTGTGTGTGTGTGTGTGTGTGTGTGTGTGTGTGTGTAGGTTACCTCAACGCTGTCGTGGGTGGGCGAGGAGGAGGTGGAGGAGTTCTCCCACTGTCTCCTGGTGGCGTTGCCCAGCTCGATGGCCCGTACCCGCTGGGCAAACTTCAGAGAGCACACCGACTCACTCATGTTACTGACCAGGGGAGACACCTAGAGAAAATACCTTCTGATGTTAGCCTGAAGGCTAGCATTGTTGGCTTCAAGCATGGGTGGTTTTATTACAGGCTAATTTAACATATCATTTAATTTGAACCCCCTCCCTCTCACCTGCACCATCATCAGAGTCTTGCTGTCCCCACTCAGTGAGTCAGACAGCAGGTAGGTGAGCCGGGAGTTCCTGAAGGGCACGTGGGAGTGTCGGCTCCGCAGCGCATTGATGACGTCACCCAGGGCCGACAGGGACTTGTTGATGCACTGGGCCTCTCGCAGGCGGCTGCCCTCTGCCCCGGACTTAGAAATCCGCTCTGAGCCAGCCAGGTCAACCAGGTTCAGCTTACCTAGTAGAGATAAACTCCTGAATGAGTGAGTGTGTGTGTGTGTGTGTGTAATGTCCGGTACAGGAATTGTGTGTGTGTGTGTGTACCTTGCGTGCTCTGCCCAGTGGAGGAGTTGAAGCCTGCTACGGTGATGATGAGGAGGGCATGAGAGCGGGAGCTGTGTTCGTTCAGATTGGTGCAGGCCGTGGCCCTGTTCATGTGACCCAGCTCAAACACCTACACAGAGGGCACAGGCCAGGGGCTAGAGGTCAGGGGTCATAGGAAGTGAATAACTGCTCCGTCATCTGCACATTCATTCATATGCACATGGCAGAACACACACACACACACACACACACACACACACACACACACACACACACACAGGAGTGGATTTCAATCATTAACACACAAACTAATCTGTAGACTAGAGGCAAATCCCAGCTTGAGCACATTCCACTGGTTCAGGGAACACAAGAGCTCTGACGGACATTTCAGGATGAGAACTCAGCCTCAAGAACCGTGGGAGCCATCTTATTAACTGACGCATGATTGTAAACAATTCCCAAAAACGTCTCTCTCTACACCTCCATATTTAATTTGAAAACACTACTGAAGGAAAAGTATTGTTTTGGGGTTTAGGCCAGGAATACCAATTTGTGACTGGTAAGTAACACCATATGAACAAAATGTGATTCATTGATTGACTAATTGATTGCAGATCAGAGCACACTTATGGACATTGGATACAAAGCTACCCGACTAACCCAACATCCTGTGGCGGGCATAGTATAAGTGGCAGTAGTAGAACAGTGGCCTCACCCTGTTGATGTCCTCAGGGCTCTGGACAGTGAACTCCGTGAGGCCCGGCACGTAGAGCTGACCGCTACCGTCTGGGTTCATCTTGATGTCCAGCTTCTCACCCTGGTTGTCCCCCAAAAGGTTCCTACAGGAAACAACAGCAACAGCAGAAAAGATAGTATTTTTCTTTTGAGTGGGAACTGTCTTAAAATGATAAGCATATGACACCAATTTGGGTGTATGGTGTCAATTAATATTTGTCCTATGATATCCCCCAACAACATTAGGCAGATAGATGGATAACTCAAATTAACTAAATATAATCTGTACTCGACTCTAAAGTGGGGACAAAATGGCTTCGTTCATGCGTTATGACATTCCACCCCTCCAATTCTCTTCTCAGTGGTGCGTCCGTCCTGCCGTCACCCTTTGGCAGAACGGGGACACAGATGTTCAGATATTTATTACGCAACAGAAAGAGGGAGGAAGGGGAAAGAAAAATGGAAGAGAGGAGCTTGTGTTCAACAGATGAACCAAGGACATTAAATATAATCCACTTTTATATAACTGCTGGCCCATGCTCTAAAATCGCTTACATACACGCACACCGGAACTGTGTCAAATACAGCAATACATTTCTCATAAAAAGGTACGTATTGTAACTACATGACACTGCTTCACCTCGGTCATTATGTAACCTCTGAGGCAAGGCTGCACCTGCACTCAAATCCAAACCCACTCACCCTGTCTGACCTTATACTGACGTGTGTGTGTGTGTGTGTGTGTGTGTGTGTGTGTGTGTGTGTGTCCTCACCTTAGGGTCTCGTTGTAGATCTCCACCATGCTAACAGTGATCTTGAAATCCCAGTCTGGTGCTTTCTCAGTCACCTCAGAGAACAGCAGTCTGAGTGCCCTCTGGTTGATGCCCGGGTCCTTGGCCACACCCTAAAGACAAGGACAGACAATACATTTTCTATTATTAATCACATCTCTTACTTATTTTATCTCCTGTAGCCATGAGAGAGAGCGAAAGGAAGTGTGTGTGTGTGTGTGTGTGTGTGTGTGTGTGTGTGTGTACTAGCAGCGAGTACCTCCATGGTGTAGGTCTTTCCTGAGCCCGTCTGTCCGTAGGCGAAGATACACACGTTAAAGCCATCAATACAGGACGTCACCAGGGACTGGACCTCCTGGAACACCTGGTTAGTCAATCAGAGAGGGGACAGTTAGGATGACAGCTGTTGTGATTGGTGACCATTCGAAGCCCCTTTCGAAGTCTAAAGGGGCTTCCTCTCATGTCATTTCCTTCATCTGTGCTGATGAGAAACATCTGTTGCTTTTACCTCTGGTGCGTTTTCAGATCAGTAAAGGTAAAGGCCAGGAAATTACTGAGATGTACTCCAAGTCATGACATTCTACTGACCTCTTCCTGTGTGGCCTGAGGGTGGAACACCTTGTCCAGTTCAAAGGTCATCAGTTTGACCTTGTTGGAGAGGTAGAGAAGGGCGTCGTCGTCTGGGTCAAAGCTGACCATGTTTTCGGCAGAATCATGCTCTCCCCGGCACACCGGCCGCACCCGACAGAACACCCTGATGTTACCTGGGAAGCGAAGGCAGAGGAGACACATTACAACACTGTTTTGGGACAATAAATCCACAGTTTTTTAACAAAATTGTTATGTACACAGATGCACCTGTGGAATCTACTGGATGTACAAACTATACACTAGCTAGTATGAACGAATGACATCACACACCTCTCAGAACGCACGGTCAAGGGGTCGTACCTTTGAGGCGCACCAGCTCGTTGTGGCACTTCTTCCTCAAGTTCATCTCTCTCTTGTACTTCCTCAGCAGCTCTTGGTTGGCACTGCTCACCTCGCCTATCACACGGCAGATCTCCTGCTTGGCCTCGGTGATGGCCTTCTCCAGCATGAAGGGGAAGTCCTGAACCTGTCTCTTCAGACAGTTGTAGTCACAGGTGAGAGTACGCAGGGCTGGCTGCAGGGTCAAAAGGTTCATACGCACACCTGGGGACAGGGAGGGACACACGCGCACACATTTTGTTACAATAGTGAATAATGAAAAATAAAACAGAACATCCTGAGTTATGTTCATTAGGATGAACAACAAAATTGAATGAAACCTGAAGTCGTCCAGTAAGAAACACTTTTTTTAGTTTTTTGATGGAAAATGTTTCGCTACGATGTGCATTCGCGCAAATGCAAAAAGTACATAGTCCTAAACGTTTGGCTTACCTGCCAGGTTCTCATGCACGGCCTTCATCTCGATTTCAGCCCTGATGAAGGCCTCCTCCATCACCCTGTTCTTCTCCTCCTCCAGGTTCTGCATTTCAGCCTCCAACTGCCCCTGGGCCCGCTCCATCTCCCCCTCATACACCAGTATCTACAGGGGACCGAGACAGAGAGAGGGTTGGACACGGGTATTGGAGTAGATATTGGGACAGTACCAACACACACCACTGGTCTGGGTGGGGACTGGAGAGTGTTTGGTGGACTACCTGGACCGAAGGGCTGAGAGCTAAAAGCTAGCATAAAAGCTAACACATCACTGGAACTCAGATCTAATAGCTACCAGGGTATTTGAACTAAGGGTTTCAAATGCCCCTTAACATCTTTGCTAAAATCTGGGATTGCTTCTTCTCAGCTACAGGATACATGAATGGGTTCACAATGGGTTTAGGGTACAGTTTATGCTTGTTACTAAAGCACACGTGTTTTTGGTGGGGGTTGAAACCACACAGATGGGCGGAGTTTGGGGAGCAGCGTGCCTGAGACACAGGAAGTGATGTAGTGAGAAAACAGGAAGCACTATGAGGGACCTAATGTGGCTATCAAAGGGGGGCCAACCTTAGACAACCTGCAAATGACCTCGCCATTGCCCCTTCCGGCGGCCTTGGAGAGCAGGCCGCAGATACGGCCGCGGTCCGCACGCAGCTGGAACCAAACGTAAGCGAAGAGAGAGGGGTTAACACGGACCATGCCACTACAGGGGAGGGGAGGGGAGGGGGCGAGGGTCAAACCATTCACCTCTACTGGGAGGGAAGTTTTTTTTTGTGAAGGACCGTACCACCAATCTACTACAAGGGGGTGAGTTGGATTGTACGAATGCTGGTACCAGGGGGAAGAACGAAGAGAACTTGAGAAATAACAAAGACTGGTGAAGGAGCCAATGGGATTAGGAAGGGGCACAAGAGGGTTATGCGTATGTGTGTCTAAGAGTAGTATGTGCATGTTGTTAGACGGTTGTGTGTGTGTGTGTGTGTGTGTGTGCGTGCGCGCGCATCTCCTTATGTGTGTACCTGTGCTTGGAGCTGGGTGCTGGTCCTCTGGGACTCGTGCAGCTGTGTCTCCAGTTCTCGCAGCAGCTTTCTCTGCAGTGATAGCTGCTCCTGCAGGGCGGCGCTGTTGGCCTGGGCCTCGGCTACAGCATGCTGAGACTCTGACGACTCCACCTCCACTATCTCCGTCACGTACTGGACGGATGGAGAATAGAGAGAGCGAGATGGATGAGGATCAGCAGGGAACACAATTCAGCAGTAAATGCTCTTTAACATCCCAGTCATTCATAGAACTCAAAAACATTGGATCGGTGGTAAGCTACCAACATATAGGTTACCCATCCTTTCATTACAGATCTATGAGAGACCATTAAGTAACATAGGAGCTAGCAAGGTGTTGTTTTTGAAAATGGGACAGTTTTTGCGATTCCTCACCTTGACCTGATTGGGACAGGTGGCCTGTCTGGCCAGCTCCTCCTCACAGTCTCTGAGCCGGACGCTCATCTGCTGCTCCACCTCCCCCTGCTGACACTTGGACTCCTCCAGTTGCCTCTGCATCTCCCCCGCATGGCACTTGGACTCCTCCAGCTGTCGGCTGAGCGTCTCCACCCGGCCAGCCTTCTCTAGGACCTGCTGTTCCAACTCGGCCAGCCTCCTCTCCCTCGGTCTGGCCTGGCTCTCCCAGCGAGACGCCTCCCCACGCAGGGCCTCCGCATCCTATGTAACACAACATACAGTTATAATAACACACACACACACACACACACACACACACACACACACACACACACACACACACACACAGCTATAATAGACACATAAACAGTTTTTTGTTTTTTTTACAGCCTCGCGTGATTCTGGCCCATGCCACACCCACACCTGTACCTGGCTGTGGGGGCAGTCAGTGGCTGTGCAGGCCGGTGGAGGAGCCTCCTGGAGCAGTGAGGTCTTGCATGCCTTCAGCTCCTGCTTCAGCCGCTCGTTCTCGACCACCAACAGCTCCAGGTGCTTCTCCAGGTCTGTCGCCCCCTAAAGGACAGGAGGAACAGGCACATGTCAGTATCACACTCACAAAGGCACCACACAGAGGGATATCAATATACACAGGAATAAATGTACACGCATTCAACCACACAGCAATGCACAAGCCCTTTTTCCTCTCCCCTCCTCCCTCACCCTCCCAGTCTCTCTCCTCCTCTCTCTATTCTACTCACCAGCTCCGAGTGCAGTCTCTCCACCTCCTGGGTCTGGTCTAGCAGCTTGTCCTCCAGCTCTCCCACCTGTGTGCGCAGCGCTGCGATGAGCTGCTCTCCTTCCTGAATGAGACGGTTGCTGTTCTGCTCCCGTGGCTCAGCCAGCCTCTCCACTGCCCTCACACCTGCAACACACACACTGATAACACATTATAGAAACGCACCCACAGAATTTTAAAAACAGACACACACACGCCATCCAGCCCCACAGTAGTGGATAATGCGTGTTTGACAGTCGGTCACAGCTGTGACACACAGCCCTCTTCTTGCTGACAGGCTGGTTTGTGTCAGCACTGTGAACACCGTCCTGACAGACACGGCATGAAGAGACCATCCGGAGTCACAGTAATTACTGATGTATCAGTCACGACTCACAGTCAACTCTTCACATCTGCAGTTCTCCATCCTAATACTCTATTAAGATTATCCCTCTGTCCCCTCCATCTCTGTATCCATCCATCCATCTCCCGCTCCTCTCTCACCGTTGGGCAGTGCTGTGTGCAGCTCCTCCTGTAGAGTGTGTATGACGTTCTTCTCCTGCAGACACTGTTCGTGACTCTGCTGCTGCAGACACCGGGAAGCTTCCTCGCTTCGCCGACGCGCCTGGAACTCACACACTTTCTCCTGCAGTGTCTAGACACGTGCACACACACACACACACACACACACACACACACACACACACGTAAAGGTCACAGGTCAGAAGCCAGAGAGGTCGTTAACGTCCCATTTCCAAGGGAACGAGGATGTGTAAAGAAGGATTGGTCAGTTTATCACATCATCCATGTTCACAGGTCTGATCAAAACTGACCCATCCAGTCAGTCTATAGGTAAATTGATTTTAATTTAATCACTTTTTGACTGAAACAACATTTATTATATACGTTTGCCCATGGAAGAAGTAGTCAGAAAGGGACTTTTTTCGACCTGAACGCCAAAACATTCTGGAGATAAAAGTGCTGAAAGTTGACCCATTTTGCATACTCCACCATACCATGAGACATCCATGTCTTCATCACTGGAACATATAAATGGTTGAGTTTGATATCATTTAAAAGCTTATTAACAGTGTTGTCAAACTATTCTAAGTCATTTTTAAACCTTTTACGTCATCTATCAAAAAAAGGCGTAAATTCATGACACCCACCCTGTATCCAAGAGTGTCTCAACCGATGGCAGGCGCAACACAAATGCCTTAGATTATGTCAAATGGGTTCTAAGCTGCAACTAAAACCTTAGTTTACGCGTTTTTAGATAATTGACGGGAAAGGGTTAAAAAATATATATTTTTCCAGAAATTATTAAATAGTTTTACAATCCTGTTTGCAAGATTTGTTATTATATTATCATATTTTCCTGTGGATGTCTCATGGTATGGTACGCAAACATGGGCCAACTTTGAGCGCACCTTTATCGCTTGGCATTCAGGTCCAAAAACTTGCTTTCTGAGCACCTCTATAATTGCCAAATATGTAGGGAAGGTTTGGCTCAAATCAAAAGGGGTGCTGTCAAAAAGTGATTGAATTCAAATGGATATACCCCTATACCAGCGGTTGTCAAACATCTTCTCTGGGACCCCCAGACATTTCACAATTTTGTTGTAGCTCATCTGCACTTATTAAGTACACCACCCAGTTTACGAAAAACGGATCGCTCCAACAGAAAGTGAATCACGTGGCTGTGTCTCGCTATATAAAGCAGGCATCAAGGCATCCAGTTACTGTTCAGTTGAACGTTAGAATGGGCATAACGAGTGACCTAAGCGACTTTGAGTGTGGTAGGATCAGTTCCAGGGGCGCCGGATCCAGCATCTAAGAAACTGCCGCCGAAAAACATCCAGTCAGCGGCAGACCTGTCCGCGAAAACAGCTCATTGATGAGAGAGGTCGAAGGAGAATGGCAAGAATCAAGCAAGGGACACAAACAGACAAATAACAGTGCAGTACAACAGTGGCGTGCAGAAGTGCATGTCGGAACGCACAACTCCAGTGGGCACGTGATCGCCAACATTGGACAATTGTGGAAAAACAGCGCAGTTCCTGATGCGTCATACTGATGGCACGAGTCAGGATGTGGTGTAAGCAGCATGAGTCCTTGGACCCATCCTGCCTGGTGTCGGTGGTGTACTGGTGTGGGAAACGTTTTCCTGGCACACGTCATGTCCCTTGATACCAACTGTGCAACGATTGAACGCCACAGCGACTCTGAACATTGTTGCTGACCAAACCCAATAGAGAATGTTTGGGATTAGATGGAACGGGCTGTTCCGGAGCCGTCCAATCTGCAGCAGCTGTGTGATGCCATCCCTGTAGAACATTTCTGACCCCTTGTAGAATCCATGCCCTGAAGAATTCAGGTTGTTCTGGAGGGTCCGACCCGGTACTAGGTGGGTGTACCTAATAAACTAATCAAGGGAACTGCATGGGGTAACCAAGAAGAGGTCTAGAAACCACTGGTCTATGCAACTAGACTCTGATGCAGAGATGAAACTGCTACTCTACCAACTGAAACCAGATAGTACACAAGACCTACAGCCATACAAAATCAGATTGAAGAAGCTAAAAGACTACATACAGAGAGAGAGACACATGACAGACACAGCTAGTAGAGAAAGAAAAAGAAAAAGGATATTACATAAGCAGGTGTCCAGGAACAGGACCAGGTGACCTTCTGTGGATGAAAGGGGGATGGGGGGAGGAGAGAGGGATGAGAGGAGAGAGGGATGAGAGGAGAGAGGGATGAGAGCAATGAAAAGATGTAGAAGGGCGGAGGAAGGTAAGAAGGGCGGAGGAAGGTAAGAAGGGCGGAGGAAGGTAAGGAGGGCGGAGGAAGGTAAGGAGGAAGGTAAGAAGGGCGGAGGAAGGTAAGGAGGGCGGAGGAAGGTAAGGAGGAAGGTAAGGAGGGTGGAGGAAGGTAAGGAGAAACAGCACAGGTGACGAATGAAAGGGGAATATGGGAGGAAATGCAGCGATGGTGTAGAGACGGAGAGCTTTTTGTCCACGCGCCAAAAGGCATGGACAGCACGGTCATCTTTGATCTGATGACAGATTGTGTGGCGCAGCGGTCTAAGACACCGCATCTCAGTGCTAGAGGCGTCACTACAGACAACCTGGTTCGAATCTAGACTGTACCACAACCGGCCGTGATTGGGAGTCCCAAAGGGCGGCACACAATTGGCCCAGTGTCGTCCAGGTTTGGCCGGTGTAGGCCGTCATTGTAAATAAGAATTTGTTCTTAACTGACTTGCCTAGTTAAATAAAGGTAAAACAAATATATTTACAAAATGTAATCTTATGAAGCGCTGATGTGAGCTTTATGACTCAGCACTGGGGCTGTCAACTCATGTCTAAATAGTCAAATAGGGTTCTTGTCATACCCACACCTGAGAGGTATACTGCAAAGCAATATCAATTACTTAGCCAGCAAGCTTGCCTAAATATTCTGAAATAACTTTTTATTTTATAGAAAGATAAGCTTGAAATAAGCATGTCTAATTGACCCAACAACAAAAAAAACACCTCTAAGCTTATCTTTCCTAATGAACCAGAAAATCAGTACTTATTTCTGTTTGTTTATCCAAGTTATCTGGCCAACTCATTGACCCTGCTTTGTAAATAACATTCAGTGGGGCACAACATTGTGGAATGTTCTGATGGAACTATACTATGTAGAACAGACATGCCTCTCAGTCATGTGATAAAACTAGGGCTGCTCTATTTGTGACATTTCTACATGCAGCGTTGAGTCCGTTATACCCTCCTCTTGTTGTATTACTATAGAGGTATGTGTTGTTGTAACAGTGTGTGCTCTACCCTGTGTTATTCTGCAGAGTACATAGAGTGGACATGATAATGACAGCTAGGCTCTGTGTGTGTGTGTGTGTGTGTGTGTGTGTGTGTGTGTGTGTGTGTGTGTGTGTGTGTGTGTGTTTTAGAAGCTCATTAAAACCAGATCGATAAATCGACTGAGTCCCACTCCCCAGGGCTCTTTCTGACCTGAAACCCCACCACCAGTTTAGCAGAAGAAACGAGTGCCATGTTGAGAAAACACCCACCAATATGAACGATACGCTAGCCACATTGACCTAGTTAGTGTGTGCAAAGTCATCTCACCTGTATGATTAGCTCTTGGTTGTGCTGGCTGGTTTTTAATTGGTCAGTAGTGGTCAGAGTGGTGCGTTGTGGGAAAGCATGTGCGGGTAGAGACAGGTAGGAGCAGTCCTCCTCACCATCACTCATCAAGAAGTCCACCGAGCTCGCTGCGGACACACAGGTGGGACAAACAAAGTTAGGAAACAAACATACGACTGTACACTTAGTGTTAAACGCAGTACACTCAGTGTTAAACGCAGTACACTCAGTGTTAAACGCAGTACACTCAGTGTTAAACGCAGTACACTCAGTGTTAAACGCAGTACACTCAGTGTTAAACGCAGTACACTCAGTGTTAAACGCAGTACACTCAGTGTTAAACGCAGTACACTCAGTGTTAAACGCAGTACACTCAGGGCCAGATGTACGTACATTTGCGAACGCAGCGTTAATAGCGCCATGGCCAAGACGCAGAAAGCGCTTGATATGAAACCGCAGTGTGCGTGTTATGTACCAAACCTGCAGTTCATCAGGTAATCAGCGCCTGGCCCCACCCACTATACTGTAAATTGTGCGTATTTAAACATTCAATTGAATGGCCTCCACCTCTCTTTCCATCATGGATCAGCGATATTCCCACTGCTGATGCTATGACTGTTTGAAATGATCCTGATGCCAATAATTGTAATGTAGCGAGGAGTTTAACAACTGCTGGAATGGAATGTGAACGCTGAGTCGGAGATTCCATGTCATCTTTGATTTCTTCCAGTAACTGTAATATTGCGTAGCTGCTTAATCTGTAACGCTTAATGATTTCGTTTTCACTCAACTGAAAAAGTGTGATTCTTGTGGCAAAAATCTTTTCAGCTCGTCTCCTTAGCCTATGTCTTCGTCTTGCTCGGATTACTGCTGTCATTTCACCAGGAGGCATATGCCAGGAAACCCACTTCCTAAATTACACCTGCTTTTAAGAGGCAGAGAATTAGACTCAGTGTTAAACGCAGTACACTCAGTGTTAAACGCAGTACACTCAGTGTTAAACGCAGTACACTCAGTGTTAAACGCAGTACACTCAGTGTTAAACGCAGTACACTCAGTGTTAAACGCAGTACACTCAGTGTTAAACGCAGTACACTCAGTGTTAAACGCAGTACACAAACAAGCCTGAGCCAAATGGGTTAATTTTGTTCTTATCCACTGTGTCAGAGGTGATCCTGTACTCACTTGAGTCAGAAAACTGAATACCTCTTTGACCCCCTACCATTTTCCATCTTCTCCCACTCTCTCCTTCCCTCCCGCTCTCTCTCTCTCTACCTCCATTTCTACCTGTGTCCGAGGTAATTTTCTACGACCCTCGCTTCTCCCCACTTACCTTTCTCTCCCCCCCTCTCCCCTCAACCAGGAGTGATTCTAGGCTTCTCTCCCCTAATCTCCCTCCCCAACCTTCCAAGGATAGCACAGACAGTACCATGGAAACCAGCACAGCTAGATAAGCAGTGTCATAACCCAGGCCCCAGCAGGTGATACATTAACTCCATACAGGCCTGTTTACCTGTGTGTCTGGTCACCTGTATGGTCACCTGTATGGGGACCCAGAGTCTTATAAACCTGAGAACAATCAGTGCACTGTACTACTGCACTGGGTCTCTTCTACACACAATCAACCATACAATATCAACCTGTATTGACACATGCTCACACTCAAACACAGATTTCCTAATACAAACAAGAGCAATTTAAGTGAACAAAGTGCCTTATACATGCAATGGATCACAGGCTAAGGTTAACACACACCAAGAAAAATACACTTCAGGGATGTAGTGTTTAAAGTATCCCCCCTCCCTCCCCCAGAGTCTACAAATACATTATGTGTACAGACCGTGTACACACTGCGCAAATTAGTTTAACACAGGTTGACTCGTACCTCTGTAAGGAAGGGAACACAGCATGCATTCGGTAACTGATGACACAGCAGACTAAGTCCCACAGCGGAGTCACACGTACAGACAAACGTACAATAAATACACACAAACCTTCAGGACACACATTGTTAAGTATTATACGACTGGACACGTAAATGCCACCATCCTCTCCTCCTCTCATCCAGCAACACTATCCCTTTTTTTCCTGTCTCCTTTCTTTGACAGTCCCTCGCTTGCTTTCTTTTCTGCACCAGCACAATCACAGCTCTGCAGCTCCATCGTCACCTTGAGCATTCCTGCAAGAGCATTATCGCAGAGAAACACACACACACACACACACACACACAATAGGTCCAGTGTTTGCACTCCTGGACCGTGGCTGTAAGAGGAACAGCTCTAATCTCTGTACCTGCTAGAGACGCACTCCTTCAGCTGAGAGAGGTAGAGAAAGAGAGAAAAGCCTGGCACACACTCACTCACCACTTTCTCAGACAGCTGTCATGCTCTCCTCCTTTCCACTCTCCAGTCAGGAATTCTCATCCTCTTTTCCTGTCTCTCCCAGTTTCACTGAGGCACAGCTCATGGGAATGTGTCCCACACTCCTCTCCTCTTAGTAAGAGTCCTGTCAGACAGGCAGCGCACACACACATCTCTCCCATTCGCTCTCTCACACTCCCTCCCTCCCCCTCTGTCATCCCAAAAATGCAGCCACACTGGTTTAGTACCACCCCTGTGTCACAGAGGGACTCCCTTGTTGCCCAATGGGGTGGGCCTACGGAATCCACTCACCATCCAATGAGACGTCTTTCTTCCAGAGCTCCTGCAGACAGGGGGCGTGGCCAAGGTCCCAGGTCTTTCTTGATGCGAACATGACCGCAGGGCTGAGCAGAGCACTGGGTCTCTGGACCGGCTAGAGAATAACAGATAGAGACAGAGATACATTTGAGTCATTTAAAAGATCTTATCCAGAGCGACATACAGTAGTGAGTGCACACATTTTCATACTGATCCCCCGTGGGAATCGAACCCACAACACTGGCGTTGCAAGCGCCATGCTCTACCAACTGAGCTACATGGGATTACACAGACAGAGACAGAGAGAACAATAAGAGCGATAGCTTGTGGTCAATATTCTGTGGTATAATTTCATTGCTATTATTGATTTAATAGGTTCATGCTTTGGCAACATAAGATAACAACTTTCCAATGAAGCTCATTGAAAGTTCAACAGAAATGTAACTGAAAGAGAACAAAAGACGGACACCATTTCCTCCAAACTGAAAACTATTGGACAATTTCAGGTATGTCCCTCCCGGTTTCATTCTCTTTGCTTCTGATAGGTTCAACTTGTTTCCTAGTGAAACCCCCCTGATAACCAGTTACCTGTTTACTACAGCTACACTGGATACACGAATACTGATCTGGGCCCGGTTTCCTGACTGCGATGAAACTTAAGCTTACAAGTGTTTTAACAATGCATCGTTCCTATAAAAAAAAAAAGGGCCAATTTCCTCACATGCGTTTCCCAAAACACCACGTAGGGAGAACTTTCACAAAGTGGGTCGTTGGAGCATGTGCTGATACTGATAGGATTGAAAAAAAAAATGCAGCACTGTACTCGGATCAGCTTTCTCCATTCAAATCTTACCTTAACTATTGGGAATTATTCCACAATACTGATGACGGATCAGCTCCTAGGAGAGATATTATCACACATTTTGTTGTGTTACAGCCTGAGTTTAAAATGGATCAAATTGAGATTGTTTTGTCGCTGGCCTAAACACAATACCTCATTGTTGGAACGGGCTGTTTTTTTTGTTGAAATTTCTACAAATGAGTAAAAGATTTTCTTAACAAGTCACATAACTCTGTGTGCAATCACTTTTAAAATCACTACCTCATCTCTGTACCCCACAAATACAATTATCTGCAAGGTCCCTCAGTCAAGCAGTGAATTTAAAACCACAAAGACCAGGTTTTCCACAATGCCTCGCAAAGAAGGGAATTGATTAGTAGATTACTGAACATCTTAAAAGCAGACATTGAGTAAGTTACATGCACACTAATAATTTGATACTAAACCGATTATGGCAGTAGGCAGATTATGCAATATTCATGTACACATTACTCTGCTCATCTTAAATTGGCGTACGGTCAAAATCACAGTAAGCATACGCCGATTAAAACACCCTGGTTATCTGAGCAATCTTTAAAATAATTAGGACATGTAAACACCTTAATTTGCTTTCCAGCTGTGTATTTCATCTGTGCATGAGCTAGCACCAGCAGAGAGCTAGCACCCTCTTTAGCGTGACTGAAGTGTGTTCAGAACTGAATGTATTCGAGTCTTACAAGTAGTTTTCACATACAAACTTTATATGTTCAAACTCAGAATCAAATATGCTTCCCAAAATGAACATATTTGCTGTGGTATAACTTTTATTTTGATTGCTGATTTTCTGCCATCAGGTAGCCTGATTTCTGATCTGTCCATGTAAATAGGATTATTAAGGAAATCGTTCTTCTTGCAAAGCATGTAAACCTTTTAAATCAAACCATTATATTATCTGACTATTCACAATAATCGAAATATTGTGTGCATGTAACCACACTCATTGAATATCCATTTCAGCATGGTGAAGTTATTAATTACACTTTGGATGGTGTATCAATTCACCCAGTCAGTACAAAAATACAGGCGTCCTTCCCAATTCTGTTGCCGGAGGGGAAGGAAACCACTCAGGGATTTCACCATGAGGGCAATGGTGACTTTAAAAACAGAGTTTAATGGCTGTGAAAGGAGAAAACTGAGGATGGATCAACAACATTGTAGTTACTCAACAATACTAACCTAAATGACAGAGTGAAAAGAAGGAAGCCTGTAGAGAATAAAAACGTGTATCCTGTTTGCAACAAGGCGCTAATGTAAAACTGTAAAACATGTCCTGAATTCAAAGTTTTGTATTGAATTTGCCCCACAATGCAACACACATTACAGAGTATTACTCTCCATATATTCAAACATAGTGGAGGCTGCATCATGTTATGGGTATGCTTGTCATTTTTAAGCACTGGGGAGTTTTTCAGGATAAAAAAGAAAAGAAATGGAATAGCGCTAAGCACAGGCAAAATCCTAGAGGAAACTCTGGTTCAGTCTGCTTTCCACCAGACACTGAGATTAATTCACCTTTCAGCAGGAGAATAACCTACAACACAAGGCCAAATATACACTGGAGTTGCTTACCCTGTGAACGTTTGAGTGGGCGAGTTGCAATTTTGACTTAAATCTAGTTGAAAATCTATGGCAAGACCTGAAAGTGGTTGTATACCAATGATCAACAACCATTTTGACAGAGCTTGAATAATTGTTTTAAGAATAAATGGGAAAATGTTCCACAATCCAGGTGTGGAAAGCTCTTGGAGACTTAACCATTAAGACTGCTGTTAACCATTAAGACTCACAGCTGTTACCCATTAAGACTGCTGTTACCCATTAAGACTCACAGCTGTTACCCATTAAGACTCACAGCTGTTACCCAGTAAGACTCACAGCTGTAACCCATTAAGACTCACAGCTGTAACCCATTAAGACAGCTGTTACCCATTAAGACTCACTGCTGTTACCCAGAAACACTCACAGCTGTAACCCATTAAGACTCACAGCTGTCACCCATTAAGACTCACAGCTGTAATCCATTAAGACTCACAGCTGTAATCGCTGCCAAATGTGCTTCTACAAAGTATTGACTCAGGGGTGTGAATACTTATGTAAATTAGATTTCTGTATTTAAATTTCAAGAAAATAACAAAAAATGTCTACAAACATGTTTCATTATGGGGTACGGTGTGTAGATGATGGGTGAGAACACAAAATGCGGAAGGGGTATGAATACCTTCTGAAGGCATTGTATTTGGCTGCAAATATTGAGGCGGCTTATTCTTGCCTAATGCACCAAATCACAAATATTGCACATCATTGCGCACATTACATATCATGAAATACACAGTGTGCCAAACATTAGGAGCAGGTGTGCTCTTTCCATGACATAGAATGACCAGGTGAATCCAGGTGAAAGCTATGATTCCTTATGACACTTGTTAAATCCACTTCAATCAGTGTAGATGAAGGGGAGGAGACATGGTTAAAAGAAGGATTTTAAGCCTTGAGACATGGATTGTGTATGTGGGCCATGAATGGGCAAGACAAAATATTTATGTGCCACCCAAAGGTCATCCAGCTAACTTGACACAACTGTGGCAAGCATTGGCGTCAACATGGGCCAGCATCTCAGTTGGAGGTTCAGCAGCACATTCAGGTATGTCCTGTACGTGGCAATGACATCGGGACATTGCTCTCAATGAAATGCATGTCTTTATTTAACATTTGTCAGGCCATTCTGGTGGCTCCATCACCAACCCCGTCCCAAATGGACGAGAACGGAAATCCTACTCCGTCACCCCACTGCCTTCCAGACTCTCCCTGGTCCTGATCCGAACTGGGGCACGAGGGTCAAGCCAATCAGATTACACAGGACTGACCTCAAACTGGTTAATACTGACCAATCAGATTATACCGACAGTGATGACCAGTTCACAGCCCCACACAGACTGGGCTGATATTAACGCAAATCAGTGGAAGAGTGAGGGTCAAGACAGGGCCACACAGCCACACACACAGCCACACACACACACAGCCACACACACCCACACACACACAAATTCATTACTCGACACTATTCAGTCTATTCAATAGCTACACATTGCAGAGTGGGATACAATACATGTGAATGCACCCAGAGTGCAAATATATCAATGTACAAAGAACTATGCAGAAATATCCAGAACAGAGGTATACGGTACAAAAGGTCTTCAGAGTTCTTCAACAATGTGCTACAGTACTATACTAGGAGTTCTGTCCTTGGTCCATACAGGGTCTATCCAGAACCCAGAGTCCATGGATGGATTTCAAGTCTTGTGTCTTCCTCTCCTCATCACTGATGTGATGAAACTGGACAGCTAAAAGCAAATGCCTAATCTACTGAGTTGCTGTCACCTGTCATGTGTCTTCAGGTCAGACTATGGAGACACACCAAATTAACTGGACCATACTCCGGGCCTTCATCTACCCTCCAATAGAGTGTGTATATTTACCCTCAGTCTATACGTAATCTAGGAACCATACCCGGTGTGCGACTCCGGAGGGAATGCGGTCCTGAGTGTAGTAGTGGTCTTTGTCTCGATCTCGGTCCAGCCAGCGTTTGTTGATCAGAGATCCCATCCAGCCAATCATCCTGCCTGCCCCTTAGCCGGCCTTGTGGCCTTCACCCTCCTTCTACAGCCAGAATAACACACACTCTACCATGTGATCACTATTACACACACACACACACACACACACACACACACAGAATGTATTCCAAATAACTACAAATGAAATAATACAACCTGAACACAGCTGCAGCCCCTTATCCAGGCCCGGCGGCCTGAATAACTTCAACACTCTACCACCTGACACCACACACGCTTGGTATACATAGAAAGACGTCAGTATCCGTAGAGACGGGCTGTGGCTGTTAACCAGCGCTACGGACAGGGTTAGACCCCGCCTACAAAGACACAGGAAACGCAGAATGGACGTTGCCATTAACCACAGATCTAAGATCAGGTTATTTAACACCCCCAACCTAACCTTAACCATTAGGCTGATTAAATAATACCTGACCCTGGACCAGCGGTAAGATTTACCCATAATCCTTTAAACCCCACAACAGATGGCCTCCTTTATAAACATCTTCCTCTGAGGAGAAGGATCTAAATTGTCCCAAACCACAGATCTAGGACCAGATCTATCTTCAAATCCTAGCTTTTAGCATCCAAAACTGACCTTGGAGCAAGAACGTCATCATACTCTCTGGGGAGACTGGGGTGTTCACTTTAGGGATTTTGTCCTCACTTGCCTCCCCTTGTCCACCCCAACCTGCCGTTTCTCCCCCATGACCGCAGGAGAAAGGTGGGTGGCCTTTCAATCTCTGCTTCCTTCCTTCCTACCCTCACTCCATCCCCTAATTTCCACTCTTTCTACTCTCTGTATTCACAGCACATAGGCAATAACATCCGACACTTTGCTAAGACAGTAGTGCCAGAAAAATGAAAAGCATTATCATTATTACAAAGCTCCAGTGAGATCAGACACCCCCTGTGGCTTTTCCTAGTAGAGAAGGAATTAGTAGAGGCAAGGTAATGTAATGCCGTCGTGGTTAAAGGCAACTTTTACACTGAGCTTGTGATACATGAGGCGATCCAGTATAGAGTTGAGGGTGTCTTTGTGGTTAATGCAGTTCTCTGCCAGTCCCATAGGGGGTGTTATGAGCACTAAGGGCTGGAAATAAAAATAGGAAAGTCATTCAGCTAATCTGGTTATTTACCGCTTCCAAGGTATTGTCCTCACAGAAACACACAGGCCTGGTGCTCGTCGGGTTTCTAGGTTACCACAGTGATCACGCTCTCCATGGTTCTTTGAGCACAAGGCATGGTGTGTAGGATAAGGTTAAACACTCCTGTCGGCACTCTGCCATCTATTGTATCACGATATGGCCCTAGTACAGTGGGTGATATCAATGTGTTTGTGTGGGAGACTACGGTTGAGGAGGGAGCAGGGAGAGGACAGGAGGTGCACACTCTCTCCTCCCCGGTACTCTCCCCCCCGGTACACTCTCTCCTCCCCCGTACTCCCCCCCCCCCCCCCGGTACACTCTCTCCTCCCCGGTACTCTTCCCCCCCCCCGGTACACTCTCTCCTACTTGAGCTAGCGTTCAGTCTCACTCTGCTAAAGCTTTCTAATAGTTGATGACAGCACAGAAGGGCTTAGCATAAAAGCAGAGAGGATATGAGCCCCCCCCCCCCCCCCCTCACCCTTTAATTTTTGTATATCCCTCCCTCTAGTATTTTTATCCCTCTTAACGCTCTCCTTCCGAGTGTATCCTCTGAGTCTCCCTCCATACGCTCTTCCTCTCCACAGTATGTGAATCTCATTAGCCCAGTTACAGTTAAGACTCTCAGCTCTGATTCTACTGCTGCCTACACAAAAATAAACAGATGAAACTAGCAAATAATAATAATATATCTATATGACCCTAAAACTACCACAATGGAAATACGTTAGACATTGTGTTGTCCCTGTCAAGTTTTTTGAAATGTATGTACTGTGAGTAAGTAAGTACACTACCGGTCAAAGGTTTGGACACACCGACTCATTCAAGGGGTTTTCCATTATTTGGACTATTTTACCGAATAGGGCTGTCTTCTGTATACCACCACATACATTGTAGAATAATAGTAAAAACATCAAAACTACAAACCCAAATATATTTTATACATTTGAGATTCTTCAAATAGCCACCCCTTTGCCTTGATGACAGCTTTGCACACTCTCTCAACACGTTTCACCTGGAATACTTTTCCAACAGTCTTGAAGGAGTTCCCACATTTTCTGTGCACTTGTTGGCTGCTTTTCCTTCACTCTGCAGTCCGACTCATCCCAAACCATCTCAATTTGGTTGAGGTCAGGTGATTGTGGAGGCCAGGTCATCTGAAGCAGCACTCCATCACTCTCCTTCTTGGTCAAATAGCCCTTACACAGCCTGGAGGTGTGTTGGGTCATTTTCCTGTTGAAAAACAAATGATCCCACTAAGCGCAAACCAGATGGGATGGCGTTTCGCTGCAGAATGCTGTGGTAGCCATGCTGGTTAAGTGTGCCTTGAATTCTAAATAAATCACAGAGTCACCAGCAACGCAGCCCCACACCATCACACCTCCTCCTCCATGCTTCACGGTGGGAACCACACATGCAGAGATCATCCGTTCACCTACTCTGCTTCTCACAAAGACACAGTGGTTGGAACCAAAAATCTCCAATTTGGACTCCAGACCAAAGGACAAATTTCCACCGGTCTAATGTCCATTGCTCGTGTTTCTTGGTCCAAGCAAGTCTCTTCTTCTTATTATTGGTGTCCTTTAGTAGTGGTTTCTTTGCAGCAATTCGACCATGAAGGCCTGATTCACACAGTCTCCTCTGAACAGTTGATGTTGAGATGTGTCTGTTACTTGAACTCTGTGAAGCTTTTATTTGGGCTGCAATTTCTGAGGCTGGTAACTCTAATCAACTCATCCTCTGCAGCAGAGGTAACTCTGGTTCTTCCTTTCCTGTGGCGGTCCTCATGTGAGCCAGTTTCATCATAGCGCTTGATGGTTTTTGAAACTGCACTTGAAGAAATGTTTTAAGTTCTTGAAATTTTCCGTATTGACTGACCTTCATGTCTTAAAGTAATGATGGACTGTCGTTTGTCTTTGCTCATTTGAGCTGTTCTTGCCATATCTTGCCGTATCTATATCTTCTGTATACCACCCCTACCTTGTCACAACACAACTGATTGGCTCAAACACATTAAGGAAATATATTCCACTAATTCACTTTTAACAGGGCACACCTGTTAATTGAAATTCCAGGTGACTACCTCATGAAGCTGGTTGAGAGAATGCTAAGAGTGTGCAAAGCTGTCATCAAGGCAAAGGGTGGCTACTTTGAAGAATGTCAAATATCAAATATATTTTGATTTGTTTAACACTTTTTTGATTCCATTGTTATTGTGTTATTTCATAGATTTGATGTCTTCACTATTATTCTACAATGTAGAAAATAGTAAAAATAAAGAACCCTGGAATGAGTAGGTGGCATATATATTTTTTTCAACTAGCAAATTAAATCAAATTACACCTTCTAGTGAACTAGAGCCTACTGTACAAATAGCACCCAGCACTATGGTACCAGCACCACTACACTGGTCAACAAAACACAGGGTTTTTTGCCAAACCAGCATAAGTTTTATAAAGACACCATCAAAGATGCTCTCTGGTGGTTTCAACAAGCATTAAAAGCATTAACGGCAAAAATGTCCGACAGTAAAATACTATGCTGTTCCATACCGCAGCATCTTGCAAGCTATGCTGCAGTATGATGCAACTTTTAAACGAGGAGCCACTATATAGACTGATAAGCATCACTGGTCAAATGTATTTCCATCAATGAATACGCTAAAAAAACATTTCGCAATGGGATATTTTTTTTATTCTCCCGGACAATTAGCTGCCGCCAATTTTATTTATTATTTATTTATGGCTATTACCGGCTAACGGACGACCTGGTGTGTGTGATATATATATCTGTAAACAATTGTTGGAAGAATTATTTGTGTCATGTACAAAGTAGATGTCCTAACCGACTTGCCAAAACTAGTTTGTTAACATGAAATCTGTGGTGTGGTTGAAAAATGAGTTTTAATGACTTCAACCTAAGAATATGTAAACTTCCGACTTCAACTGTGTGTGTGTGTGTGTATATATATATATATATATATATATATATATATATATATATATATATATATATATATATATATATACACACACACACACACACACACACACACACACACACACACACACACACACACACACACACACACAGTGGGGAGAACAAGTATTTGATACATTGCCGATTTTGCAGGTTTTCCTACTTACAAAGCATGTAGAGGTCTGTAATTTTTATCATAGGTACACTTCAACTGTGAGAGACTGAATCTAAAACAAAAATCCAGAAAATCACATTGTATGATTTTTAAATAATTAATTTGCATTTTATTGCATGACATAAGTATTTGATCACCTACCAACCAGTAAGAATTCCGGCTCTCACAGACCTGTTAGTTTTTCTTTAAGAAGCCCTCCTGTTCTCCACTCATTACCTGTATTAACTGCACCTGTTTGAACTCGTTACCTGTATAAAAGACACCTGTCCACACACTCAATAAAACAGACTCCAACCTCTCCACAATGGCCAAGACCAGAGAGCTGTGTAAGGACATCAGGAATAAAATTGTAGACCTGCACAAGGCTGGGATGGGATACAGGACAATAGGCAAGCAGCTTGGTGAGAAGGCAACAACTGTTGGCGCAATTATTAGAAAATGGAAGAAGTTCAAGACGACGGTCAATCTCCCTCGGTCTGGGGCACCATGCAAGATCTCACCTCGTGGGGCATCAATGATCATGAGGAAGGTGAAGGGATCAGCCCAGAACTACACGGCAGGACCTGGTCAATGACTTGAAGAGAGCTGGGACCACTGTCTCAAAGAAAACCATTAGTAACACACTACGCCGTCATGGATTAAAATCCTGCAGCACACGCAAGGTCCCCCTGCTCAAGCCAGCGCATGTCCAGGCCCATCTGAAGTTTGCCAATGACCATCTGGATGATCCAGAGGAGGAATGGGAGAAGGTCATGTGGTCTGATGAGACAAAAATAGAGCTTTTTGGTCTAAACTCCACTCGCTGTGTTTGGAGGAAGAAGAAGGATGAGTACAACCCCAAGAACACCATCCCAACCGTGAAGCATGGAGGTGGAAACATCATTCTTTGGGGAAGCTTTTCTGCAAAGGGGACAGGACGACTGCACCGTATTGAGGGGAGAATGGATGGGGCCATGTATCGCGAGATCTTGGCCAACAACCTCCTTCCCTCAGTAAGAGCATTGAAGATGGGTCGTGGCTGGGTCTTCCAGCATGACAACGACCCGAAACACACAGCCCTCGGGGCCGGGCGCACCACCGGCCCGTCTCGCCCGCTCTGTCGGGGAGGTGGAGCGTGAGCGCATGCGATAGGACCCGAAGCCAGGGCAACTAAGGAGTGGCTCCGTAAGAAGCATCTCAAGGTCCTGGAGTGGCCTAGCCAGTCTTCAGACCTGAACCCAATAGAAAATCTTTGGAGGGAGCTGAAAGTCTATTGTCCAGCGACAGCCCCGAAACCTGAAAGATCTGGAGAAGGTCTGTATGGAGGAGTGGGCCAAAATCCCTGCTGCAGTGTGTGCAAACCTGGTCAAGAACTACAGGAAACGTATGATCTCTGTAATTGCAAACAAAGGTTTCTGTACCAAATATTAAGTTCTGCTTTTCTGATGTATCAAATACTTATGTCATGCAATAAAATGCAAATTAATTACTTAAAAATCATACAATGTGATTTTCTGGAATTTTAGATTCCGTCACTCACAGTTGAAGAGTACCTATGATAAAAATTACAGACCTCTACATGCTTTGTAAGTGGGGAAAACCTGCAAAATCGGCAGTGTATCAAATGCTTGTTCTCCCCACTGTATATATAAAAAACGCCAGTATAAACACCATGGGGCCATGCAGCCATACCGCTCAGGAAGGAGACGCATTCTGTCTCCTAGAGATGAACTTACTTTGGTGCGAAAAGTGCAAATCAATCCCAGAACAACAGCAAAGGACCTTGTGAAGATGCTGGAGGAAACGGGTACAAAAGTATCTATATCCACAGTAAATCGAGTCCTATATCGACATAACCTGAAAGCCTGCTCAGCAAGTAAGAAGCTACTGCTCCAAAACCACCATAAAAAAGCCAGACTACGGTTTGCAACTGCACATGGGGTCAAAGCTCGTACTTTTTGGAAAATGTCCTCTGGTCTGATGAAACAAAAATACAACTGTTTGGCCATAATGACCATCGTTATGTTTGGAGGAAAAAGGGGGAGGCTTGCAAGCCGAAGAACACCATCCCAACCGTGAAGCACGGGGGTGGCAGCATCATGTTGTGGGGGTGCTTTGCTGCAGGAGGGACTGGTGCACTTCACGAAATAGATGGCATCCTGAGGAAGGAAAATTATGTGGATATATTGAAGCAACATCAAGACATCAGTCAGGAAGTTAAAACTTGGTCGCAAATGGGTCTTCCAAATAGACAATGACCCCAAGCATACTTCCAAAGTTGTGGCAAAATGGCTTAAGGACAACAAAGTCAAGGTATTGGAGTGGCCATCACAAAGCCCTGACCTCAATCCTATAGAACATTTGTGGGAAGAACTGAAAAAGTGTGTGCGAGCAAGGAGGCCTACAAACCTGACTCAGTTACACCAGTTCTGTCAAATATTATTCTGACATTTCACATTCTTAAAATAAAG
The DNA here is from genome assembly GCA_023634145.1 of Thymallus thymallus. Lineage (NCBI taxonomy): Eukaryota > Metazoa > Chordata > Actinopteri > Salmoniformes > Salmonidae > Thymallus > Thymallus thymallus. The sequence goes on from CM042380.1 coordinate 29,832,318, forward strand.
TGGTGATCCTAACTGACCTAAGACAGGGCATTTTTACTAGGATTAAATGTCAGGAATTGTGAATAACTGACTTTAAATGTATGTAAACTTCCCACTTCATCTGTGTGTGTGTGTGTCTATATATATATATATATAAATAATGAGTGATCCGTATGTTTTAATCTGAGTGATATGGGATATGTAAGTGTGCTGAACCGTGTTTCCCTCGGGGCTACATAGACAGACGCTATGTCTCCTTCTGCTACGACAACATAGAATGTGAAACACCAGGCGCACTAAACCTTGAATAGACTACAGTCAAAAATATTGCAAATAAACAATGACCGTTCATGGCTATGAAAATAGGAAAAAAGAGAAACAGTCCACCAGTAAGCCCATTTTCTCAGTCTCGTGTGGCAAGGACTTTCAGTGTAACACAGCTACAGATCCATGCACTGTCTGAGCAGGGAACCATAAAGCCCTGTTTATTGGAACATTCCAGACCAAGGGGTAAGGATTTGAGTTATGAAGTTTGTGTTTTAATAATAACAAAACAACAAAAACATTTTATTGAACTTTCACTGTCCTCTAAGGGGGACCTTTACAGACCCAGTTATGAGTACTGAGTTTTAGTGCTCCCAGAGAGAGGGACAAGGGCTTTGTATCACTAACAAAGAGCTCTTTAATTTACCAGTCTATAACATACATTATTTAAAACACACAGTGCTAAAGGGACTAGAGAGTCTCTGACAGAACAAGCTTCCTGTGGTCAGGCAGTATGTCACTGTCTAGCTCCTACTGTACAGTCAGATGGCCTGAAGCCCCCCTTGAAGTAGGGCTTGGCGATATGGCCTAAAAATCATAGAACGTTTTTTATTTTGTATTTTTTTATGTATGGGCGATTCACGATATTATATATATAAAAGTTCAAGACGCTGCATTTCAAACAGTAACGAATAATCTAAATCAGAGCTTGTAAAATTATACCTAGGCTAAATATAAGCCTTCCACAACCCTAATTAATACAATTATACCTAGGCTAAATATAAGCCTTCCACAACCCTAATTAATACAATTATACCTAGGCTAAATATAAGCCTTCCACAACCCTAATTAATACAATTATACCTAGGCTAAATATAAGCCTTCCACAACCCTAATAATACAATTATACCTAGGCTAAATATAAGCCTTCCACAACCCTAATTAATACAATTATACCTAGGCTAAATATAAGCCTTCCACAACCCTAAGTAATAATTTAATTATTTGATCAAAATAGTTTAACCTGCTTTTTTACAATAATCACTGATCTGTCTTTCAAGTCTATGAAAGTAACCTGTTTGTTACAAATGTAACCAGAACCATCCATGCACTAATAATGGTGTTTATTGTCATAAGATTTCCCTTAGATAGGCCAGCTGCAAAGTCAAAGTTCTCTATTTTGTAAAAATTGAAGATGCTGGAGGAAACCGGTACAAAAGTATCTAAATCCACAGTAAAAATGAGTCCTATATTGACATAACCTGAAAGGCCGCTCAGCAAGGAATAAGCCATAAAAAAAAAGCCAGACTACGGTTTGCAACTGCACATGGGGACAAAGATCGTATTTTTTGGAGAAATGTCCTCTGGTCTGATGAAACAAAAATAGAACTGTTTGGCCATAATGACCATCGTTATGTTTGGAGGAAAAAGGGGGAGGCTTGCAAGCTGAAAAACACCATCCAAACCGTGAAGCACCGTGGGTGACAGCATCATGTTGTGGGGGTGCTTTGCTGCAGGAGGGTCTGGTGCACTTCACAAAATAGATGACATCATGAGGAAGGAAAATTATGTGGATATATTGAGGTTTAATGTTAGGTTTAAAATCTGATTGTATTACTTTGTGGCTGTGCCAGCTAGTTACCACTCCGCAGAGCTGCCTCCAGAACAAGATTCATGACAAAAAACACTAACCTGCTAATAACTACCACCTTCTTGTAGAAAGCATTACAGTATGTTCAAGGAAAATCCACCCAAAAAACACCTATTTGTTTCTTGAGTACATTGTTGACGTAGTCCCAAAATGTTTTGCATGTCAGCAATCAAGTTTAAGACTATAACTTTAGAAATACAGCCAGTACAATGCAGTTTCTTGAAAACTTGATTGCTGACATGCAAAACATTTTGGGACTACGTCAACAATGTACTCAAGAAACAAATAGGTGTTTTATGGGTGGATTTTCCTTGAACATACTGTAGGTCTCAAACAATCTCTCAAGCACAAACCCACATGCTAGTGAGTAGCCAGCTAACCTATTTGCTTTCAAAGGTAGAAAAAGATGAACTGTTATGAATACACCCTCCGGTCCATCTCCAACTGTTTGAACAATATAGCCTGTTCACTTCGATAAGATGTTGAAATCAAGTGGTCTACCTGGATAAGAAGACGCTCGTTTCTCAGGATGAGAACTAGTCGCCAATTCCTGATAGAAAATTAGTATTTTTATGCTCATTGTACATTCCTAAAACACAGACTAGACAGCTAGCACACAAGTCTGTAGCTAAAAAGCTGCTAGCGGACAAGGAGATAGGCATATCCTGAGACAAAGGGTACAGGATAGACATACCCTGCCAGACAGGACTGACGGAGAGAATCTGCTTTCTGTTACATTGAGCACATCACAGAACCCTTACTTCCAGGGTTAAATTCCCCCCCCCTCCCTCCTCCTCCTCCCACTAAACTGGGTCAAATCATTCAGTGGCAGCTAAGCACAGCCACCATGCGTCAAGTGTCAGAACCGGTCTGCTCAACATCACACAGCTCTGGGAGGTTCCGGGGCTGTGCTTACTACACAAACCACAGACATGGATCTGAATGAAACCCAATGCATCAGAATAAGGTTGAGATCAATTCACCAGCACGACACCGTATAGACTGGGATTACTAGATATGGGTAAACCCTTAACGAAGACAGAGGGGAAGGAGAGAATCCTACCATTCAGGAACCATCAGTCAACAACAGGGAAACACAACACTAACAGCCTCCTCTCTCCTTCTCCTTCAGTTCTCCCTTTCTACTTCTCTCCATCTAACCCTAGCGGCTACCTCTCATACCTTGTTCAACATGTCCCCCCATCCATCCATCCATCATCTTCATCGGTAGGGTACTCACCTCCCTCCCTGCGGTCTCTGTGTCCTGATCATCCCTGCATCGCTGTAGAGACCATCTTTATGCGGCGGAAACACACAGGGACCGGTTCGGAAACACACACTTCAACACATCCCCACGGCGAGAGCTCACTGTCACCAACCAGCCTCCCTTCTCTCCCCCAGTCTCTAACACACACACACACACACACACACTCTGCACCCTCTTTCTCTCTCTCTCATCATTTCCCTCCTGTAACCACCCTCATTCTTTCCCCCTCCAGTCCCCTCCCTCTCTTTTTTATCACTCCCTCTCGCTTTCCAGCGGAGGAATAAATATTTCAGCCACAAATGAAGCGTGGCTCTTCTCAGCACTCCTCCCCCTGCCTGCAATATTTAACACAGAACGTGTTTGTGTGTGCGCACAAATGCGTTTACGAAACACACCATTGCCGGTCTCCTCACATCCTTTATTACTTAAAAAGGCAAAATGGCTCTTGTAACAAGGACACACACCCCCTACTCTGTTATTGTCCCTAAGCCATACACTTGTTCCTAAATCATACAGTGTAACTAAATAAGTACACTGCAATATGCACACACAAAGAACATGTCTCCTATGGCTGCCAATGCTCAAACGTATATTTAACCAAGCAAGTAATACTCTAAATCCCACCGTATGTGAGAGCTGCTGCACTGGCAATTCACTAACACTCAAGCCAGAGCCCCTCCCCACTCACTAGAGGCTGCTGGGTAATTGAGTTCTGGGCCAGGTCTGTGTGACTACTCATACGGAGGGAAACTGATTAAACACACTACAGCCTGGCTTCACGAGAGCACAACGGTAAAACATAAACATTTCCAGGGCATTATCTAGCGTTATGAGAGCATTATCTAGCGTTATGAGAGCATTATCTAGCGTTATGAGAGCATTATCTAGCGTTATGAGAGCATTATCTAGCGTTATGAGAGCATTATCTAGCGTTATGAGAACATTATCTAGCGTTATGAGAACATTATCTAGCGTTATGAAAACATTATCTAGCATTATGAGAGCATTATCTAGCATTATGAGAGCATTATCTAGCGTTATGAGAGGATTATCTAGCGTTATGAGAGGATTATCTAGCGTTATGAGAGGATTATCTAGCGTTATGAGAGCATTATCTAGCTTTATGAGAACATTATCTAGCGTTATGAGAACATTATCTAGCGTTATGAGAGCATTATCTAGCGTTATGAGAGCATTATCTAGCGTTATGAGAGCATTATCTAGCGTTATGAGAGCATTATCTAGCGTTATGAGAGCATTATCTAGCGTTATGAGAACATTATCTAGCGTTATGAGAACATTATCTAGCGTTATGAGAACATTATCTAGCGTTATGAGAACATTATCTAGCGTTATGGGAACATTATCTAGCGTTATGAGAGGATTATCTAGCGTTATGAGAGGATTATCTAGCGTTATGAGAGCATTATCTAGCGTTATGAGAACATTATCTAGCGTTATGAGAGCATTATCTAGCGTTATGAGAGCATTATCTAGCGTTATGAGAGCATTATCTAGCGTTATGAGAACATTATCTAGCGTTATGAGAACATTATCTAGCGTTATGAGAGCATTATCTAGCGTTATGAGAACATTATCTAGCGTTATGATAGGATTATCTAGCATTATGAGAGGATTATCTAGCATTATGAGAGGATTATCTAGCGTTATGAGAGCATTATCTAGCGTTATGAGAGGATTATCTAGCATTATGAGAGCATTATTTAGCGTTATGAGAACATTATCTAGCGTTATGAGAACATTATCTAGCGTTATGAAAACATTATCTAGCATTATGAGAGCATTATCTAGCATTATGAGAGCATTATCTAGCATTATGAGAGGATTATCTAGCGTTATGAGAGGATTATCTAGCGTTATGAGAGGATTATCTAGCGTTATGAGAGCATTATCTAGCTTTATGAGAACATTATCTAGCGTTATGAGAACATTATCTAGCGTTATGAGAGCATTATCTAGCGTTATGAGAGCATTATCTAGCGTTATGAGAGCATTATCTAGCGTTATGAGAACATTATCTAGCGTTATGAGAACATTATCTAGCGTTATGAGAACATTATCTAGCGTTATGAGAACATTATCTAGCGTTATGAGAACATTATCAAGTTCCTGGTGAAGTTTGTCCTTAACTAATTAATCATGTGGCAGATGTTAAATCAGATGCCTGCACAGTGACCATGCTCCCTCTGATGTTATAGATGTTTTATTTAACTAGGCAAGTCAGTTAAGAACAAATTCATATTTACAATGACGGCCTACACCGGCCAATCCTGGATGACGCTGGGCCAGTTGTGCGCCGCCCTATGGGACTTCCATCACGGCCGGTTGTGATACAGCCTAGATTCGAACCAGGGTGTCTGTAGTGATGCCTCTAGCACTGAGATGCAGTGCCTTAGACCATTGGGAGGCCAAGTGAAATAACTTAGCGTTCCGTCAAAGTCTTAGTTGTGCAACTAAAGCGTTGTTTCAGAGGGAGGTCCCTCCCTATAACCAGGAGGGTGGGGAATGGGGCTGAGAGACTGGGTGGGGTGAGGTGAAGGAAGGGCTGGGCGGTATACCCTATTTTACAGTATACTGGTATTGATGCAGGGACCGGTTTGAGTTTTTACTGTACCTTCTATACCGGTATTGATGCAGGGACCGGTTTGGGTTTTTACTGTACCTTCTATAATGGTATTGATGCAGGGACCGGTTTGGGTTTTTACTGTACCTTCTATAATGGTATTGATGCAGGGACCGGTTTGGGTTTTTACTGTACCTTCTATAATGGTATTGATGCAGGGACCGGTTTGGGTTTTTACTGTACCTTCTATACCGGTATTGATGCAGGGACCGGTTTGGGTTTTTACTGTACCTTCTATAATGGTATTGATGCAGGGACCGGTTTGGGTTTTTACTGTACCTTCTATACCGGTATTGATGCAGGGACCGGTTTGGGTTTTTACTGTACCTTCTATAATGGAATTGATGCAGGGACCGGTTTGGGTTTTTACTGTACCTTCTATAATGGTATTTGAATGTTTGGTTTGTTAAATGTGATACGTCATGTGTAACATCCATTTCTCCCTCTCTCCCTCTCTCCCTCCCCTCCCCTCCCCTCCCCAAGGAGTGCATTAGTTGTTCCTGGACCACGAGACACTAGCGTTCCGTCTGCATGGTCACTGCAGCACATGCAACAATGTTGATGACAACGATGCTGTTTCCACTTTGTTTCTTAATAGAAACCCACTAGTGTTCTATAATGACACTATTAGTTGTGTTTCTTACATCTGCAAACAGCTAGTTTGTCTTTTCTTAGCAAGTTGGGCCTAAATCTTGTGAGACGCTAATTGTATAGCTAGACATATCTAGCTATACAGCCTGATAATACCAGTGATGGTGTAAACCTAAATCAGCATGCAACAGTACCTTCTAAATCAAAGAGGAATACGCAAAGCATGAATATGTTAGCTACTTGAAGTAGCTAAGACGAAACATTCAATTTAGCCAAAGATTATAGGGTCTCCTAGGAAACAATTATCAACACTTTGGTTCCTACCCTGTCACAATAACTCATCATTCGTTGTCATGTCAAACAACACTGTATTCAAAGTGGCCACTATTATATTCTAACTATAGATTTAGAATAGTTATTCTATTTCCATGATTCCAGTGTTTTGCTCTAAATCGCAAGTCAAATAAGATTGTTTGCCAATATCATGTAGCCCTAAGTGGCAGTGTGGAAATTATTTCAAATGAGTGCAGGAAATGCAGAAATTGATGAAAATGCAGAAATCTGTTTTGGGTTGAAGTTGAATTGAACAGTATAAAACAAACAGAATGGAGAAAGACCCATTGAAATCACGTAGAGTGAATGTGTTGCCACTCTAGGGTCACTCACTACTCATGACGCAAATATAGAACTGTTATTATTGAAAAACAGAAAACTGTCAAATACAGTCATACAGTCCATTATTTTTTTTTGTATATACCGTGATATGACATTTTGGCCATATCGTCAAGCCCTAGGTAAAAGGTTATGATGTGTCATTGGGCCGACAGCCAGAATTACAGCATTGTGGGGGATTAAAGCCCACTTGACCCCAAACATACAGAGCAGGGAGAGTGACGCTGTCCTCAGATTAACAACATGGTTACATAAACAATGATCTGAATCCGTTTCCCCGGAACACTCCGGCCCACTTTAGCATCAGCACGCATACTGCCATTACTCATAACACCAATAGGTTAGGAGGGGATTTGACTGGGCTTTTTCTTCTAATGATAATGCGGGATAATGAAAGCTAGCTACAACTTTGCTATGGAACAGGTAGGTTAGAGAGGAGAGAAGAGAGGATTGGGGGGGGGGAGGAATATATTTGGCTACACACACACACCCAAGTGAGAGGTAGGGAGGTAGGAATGGGTTATGTTCATCACATTCCTCACTAATGTTAACCTCAAGGTAATCGATGGTGAACTGCCAAGGTCTATAATCACCCATAAACTACCACCCTCATTCCTTCATTAGCCCAGAAAAGGTTAAGACTGCTGGCGCAGTGCTTAGATTCTCTCTCCAACTCAGTCACACAAGCACCTAATTACTTCAAATACTAAACCAACATGGTGCGGCTTCTCATTAAAAAAGGATTTTAACATAATCTTAAAATACATTTTAAACCTTGAACTTCTGTACCACACTATTTATGATTGGTACTTATTAATTAGACTGGTGCCTTATCGGTTTCTGAGACTGGCGTCGGATTACAAACATACCTGGGCCTACGTGCTGGTTTGCACATGTGGGCACACCTCTCTCTCCTCTCCTCTCCTCTCGTTCTCCTCAGCATGCTCCTACTCAATCCCTCTCTGCTCCTCTCTCAAACACCCTCTATCCCAGTCTTCCGCTCCTCTCACCTGCAATCGTTTTCTGGTGTCCGGCACATTCTCCAGGCTACCTCCTCCGCATCCCAGCATGCCCTGGCTGCAGCGCTGCTCCCAGTCACCTCTACGTTTGTCTGTGCAGTTGCAGCCTGTAGCCTTCCTGTCTACAGCAGAAGACCTCTGCCTCGTCTCCTGAGATAGGGCTACAGTCATCCCTCTCTCCCTGGGAACCACACCCCCTCCGAGACCTCCAGGCCCGGGGTCCCTTGCCTTTCCTCCCTCCCCTAGCGGAGGGGCCTTTTCCCCAGGCAGCGTGGCCCCATCTCCAGCCTCTTTGTCACTGGGCTCCAGAGCCTTGTGTTGGCTCTTAAAGAGGCTGTGGATACTCAGTACCACCAGGGTGCACAGCACATACATGATACCCCCCCCCCCCCTTGGAGACTGGCAGGTTGGTTCACTCCGTTCTCCCCCTTGTTTGAACTGGACAGGACCTGCTGAAGTTCCACAGGTTGTTATGATAGCTAATAAGCTGTTATGAAGGAGGGGTCCCACTCTTGTTGTGGTCTAGGTGTGAATGGCAGTCAGAGCTCCAGGCGTATCTTCTGTGGTCCAAGTCCTTGCATAGTTGTCATCAGTTGGAGAGCTGAAGAATGAGTGCGAGAGATGGCAACAAGTGTATCCACAACGAGAACAGTTCCAAAGTTCTATCCTGTACTGTACAAATCTGTACTGCAGCCAAGTTCAAAGACAGAAAGACTCTCCTCTTTTAGGGCATTCACCACAATACACAACCCTGGTGCTCCTCAGAGGGCGAGACCATAACCCCCAAGTCTGTTCGCTGGTCAGCAGATGCAGGCGGATGAGAGGCGAGTGAGTGTGATCGTCAGATATACAGTCACACACACCTGCTTTAATAATCGCCATGTCACACCCCAGTCCCTCTCCTAGTCCCTCCCACTCAGAGACTACACTTCCACAGAATTACACATCTCTGAAACACACCCAAACTCCACACACACACTGCCTTTACAGTTTCTCAGAACAACGATAAGGTTTTTACCCTGTCCTGTTGTAAAGGTGATTGCTGTCCGGCTGCCAAGCCGGTGGAGCTCAGGTAACCCAAACCTAGAGGAGCAGACGGCTGGCTCAGTCTCTCCAGGTAACTAGAGACACACAACCCTTACAAAACACACACACATGCACCCAAACCCTTACAAAACACACACAAACACACATCCAAAACCCTTGCACAAACTTCGAACAGTGTACGAATGTCTCTGATTCCGATTTCGTCCTCCTCTGCTAATTTACTGGTTTACAGTCCAGTCCAGCATGTTGTAAAGATTCTCATTAAAATTATTAACAGGTCCAAAGTAATAGCTCTCTCCTTTCGCTCTTCCTGCTGCGGACAGCCTGGGGAATGTCCCGTCCTCCCTGAAAAGTCCCTGTACAGAGACAGCGGTGATATCTACAACCCTTCCCTTGTTCAGTCGCTCTCCATCTCGCTCTCTCCACTCTGGCATAGAGTTTACTGTCCTATCATGTTCTGCAACTCTCCAGAAAGAGAGAGAGAGAGAGAGGGAGAGAGAGAGAGTGTGTATCTTCATCCACTCTCGCTCTCACGCTCCCTCCCTGTGTTCGGTCCATCTGTCGCTGTGGGATAAGCGCTGTTATGGGACAGAGCCTCCATGCGCTGGTGATGTAACACATAATACACTTTTGATATGGATGCATGTAAAAAGAAAAACCAACGCTGCGTGGAAAGAGTAAAAAAAAGAAATGCTTCCCACCTGCATCCGCTTGGAGTTCCACCATATCAATTCAAACTGATCTCTGGGCTCTGAGGGACGACCTCTTTAGTTGGTGTCCTGTATGCCTGACAGTCTTCCTGGTAACGCCATGGCAACCGTGCAGCTACGGAACCAGGCCACAATGGGAAACTGACAGTGTCGATCACGGCCGTTGAATCGTGATGCGCGGTCCACGACAGTCGGCGAGGTCACTTTGTACCCAGCGGTCCTGGTCATTCACAGTTCTGGTTTCCTGTTCTGTGACATATTGTAAACATGGAGCTAACTTGGTCCTATGGGGACAAAGGACAAGTCTAACGAAGGGGACGGGAAGGGACAGGGCACACACACTTTGGGAGGGGACCAAAGAAAGGAGGCTGTACACAACTACTGTACACAACGAATAAGGCACTTTGACTGAATGAATCCCAAAATGTTTAGCACAGTGACCCAATCAGGTTTTGTGACCCACCAAGTCAACCTGGGTAATCATTAAAAGTAAATTCACTCCATTAAGTATGTTATATTATGTTAGGTCACATTATAAATGGAATAGCTGATATACAATATCATACGAATTATAGGACGTATAAATCTTAACCGGTCGTACAATAGCATAGGAATTGGATGATGTAACGTATCATCCATATTGGAGGATGTATAGTATTATATATGTCTTTCTCTGAGACCAGGTTGCTTGTTGCGCCATTAACAAAGGAGGATTATGGGGAGAATTTACATCGGTGGTTAGGGGAACTAACGACTAAGGTTATGTTTATTCACGTAAAAGGTTAGGGGTTCTAAAATGACATATGTCAGGGAAATGTTCATAGCAGGTTAGGTGAATTGGGTTAAGGTTAGAATAAGGCTTAGGGGAAGGGCTAGCTAAAACGCTACAGTTGTCCCTGATGCAAACTCGCAACTTCTGGACCGCTAGACAGTCGCGGATTACGACGACCCATTCTCCTCGAACCAAATAGGAATTAGACCAAAATGTGTTCCAACAGACCATTTGGGTTACACAATCTACCCACACCCTTCTATCCCAAATTACCAGCCCTCTCGTGGGACTCAAAATGGCACTTTCAGGGACCCATGACAATACATGGCACGTGGCAGGCCAGCTGAGCAACCACATGAAAAAAAGATCACCACCATTTTTAGACCATCGGGCAGTATAGAATAGACCAGTCAACTCCACACACAGTAAACACTTAGAACAAACAGAGCAAAGGAAGGCCACTGAGAGAGACTTGTAAACAAGGTCTGAGGTTCAATAGCAGCTTCAGTGGCTGATAAGTTTGAATCAAACCATAAAGCTGACGATAAGGCGGAGTGGGTGGAGTGATCAGACTTGTTTCCAGTGTATTAATGAACCATAATCTCAGCCCACATTGCAGAGACAAGTCCAAACTATTACAGTGGGACAAGTGGAACTGTGTTACACTGAGTAAACCAGGAATTCAAGAAACACTTACCCTTGGCCTAGAAGTGAGTGAGAGTGTGTGTGTGTGTGTGTGTGTGAAAGAGAGACAGTGAAAGAGAGAATGTGCTAAAGTGTGAGAAGTGTGTGTGTGTGTGCAACAGATCTCAGGTGTGTGAGTTGGTCAGACCCCCTGGCTTAAAAAGGACCCCTCCAGAGGAAGTTGACGCCACTATTTCGACGTAATTTCCTGTCCGAGAGAAGGAAGGCACGTTTAGGTTCCACTTCAGAAAAATGACGAAAGCTACTTAGAAATATATACGAATTGGGTGTGAATTTCCACGTTGAGTTGGGCACTGACAGCTTTCAGTGTGGCTAGCTAGCCTGATTTTATTTAGCGAACTAATGTTACATGTTGTCGTTATTTTTTTTTACTACACTCTATTCAAAAGATTAGCCAGCTGGCTCTTTGGCTGGTTCTGGAGCTGGATTTGTCATAAGCATTGATTTAAGGAAAACGGTCGCCACCGATGGAAACCACAGACCCATCTTTGAATTCGCCATCTATTGTAATCTCCAAAGTTTTGTCAACATCTATAAATTGCGGCCGGTAATATGGATAACTATTGAAAAGTGGCTGATATGAGTTTTAAGGCGCAACCTATGGTAGCTAAGCTGCTGACAGGCTTCGGCACAGCAAAGCCAAGTCAGCTCATGGTTTTCACCAGGGAAGTGAAATTATAGGCTACAATGACTCTGCTCATGACTCTGCTCATGACTCTGCTCATGATCATACACACTGCAAATGACTAATTACTTGTTGGATGCATTTACTGTTTATGTTTCAGACCAATAGGAAATTAATAGTATATAATGTAGTGTCATTTCGGAGTCACATATTGTAAATAAGAATATAATATATTTCTAAATGTGGATGCTACCATGACTACGGATAGTCCTGAATGAATCGTGAATAATGATGACTGAGAAAGTTAGACGCACAAATGTCATACCTCCCAGACATGCAAATGCATCCAGCAAGTTTGTAGCGTCACAGTTGTTATATTATATCACATACAATATTGTAAGTAATTATTGGACTTAACCTACGTAGGCATTCACTCAGGAATGCATATTAGTATCCTGCCAGTTGCACCTTTTCTCATTGCTTTTAGTATATCAAATGTGCAATACGTGTAGTTGTCTGTAATTAAACCCTGCGCACTAAGGACTGTATTTTAAGGGAATTACTATTATTACCCCAAATGATATCATGCACACATTTAGCTATTAAAGTATCTCTTCCTGTCATTTACCTGTACAGTTTGTGTAAACATGCAAGTATTCACTTATCTGTAAATATAACTGTATACCTAACTGTACAGCTAATTTAACCAGGCAAAATTTTCACTTACTTGTTCATTTAGCCAGTCTGTCTATTAAGTAAACTATTATTACCCTCACTCATATCATACGCATTTTTAGCTACTGAAGTATTTCTCTGCCATCGACCTGTATAGTATAGTTAACCATCCAACATCCACCAACGTATAGTGTACATATTCAGCCAACCACCCATACTATGCAATGTCTTTTTATAGCTTTTTTTGCAATCCAGATATCTTGTATTTCTATACTTTTTCATACTGCCGCTCTATGTATCATGTACCGTGTATCTGTCTTTTGTGTACTTTCGTTGTGGCATTTTGCACCTGCCCTGTGTTTTGTTGTAGCTGCTTGACAATGAAATTTCCCCCCCGGGGGATCAATAAAGTATCTATCTATCTATCATTGCATGCTAGGAATATGGGTCCAAATACAACATTTTCACTACTTTAATACACATAAGTGAATTTGCCCCAATACTTTAGCAGAGGGACTATGTACAAAAAGGTGCTATGATTTCTAAACGGTTTACCCGATATGAAAACACCCTCAAATAAAAAAATCGGACACTCTGCACTTTAACCTCATGGTCATTGTATCATTTCAAATCCAAAGTGCTGGAGTACAGAGCCAAAACAACAACAATACAGACTCGCTAACGCTAAGGTGAACATTTTCAAATTATCCAACGGTTCATGATCATTTTCTGACTAAATAGTGAAGGTGCACAAACATGTTTGCAATTAGTATTTTCTCCACGTCTCAGGAGACCAAGTGGACACAAGGCTGTTTGGCTTCATCTCAGTCGTGAAGAGGAATAACGTTGCAGGTGTTACTGATGAGTCCACAATGCCATGCTGGTGGATGGTAACGTTCAAATAAAACCCAGCCCTGAAATAAAACATAGGCTGAAAATTATGTGTACGTCATATCATAGGAAAAGACACCGCATTCACACGGATTTGTCACTTCAAGCACAAAATGTATCATACTTTGACTAAAACTGACTTTTTGACTTGGAAACATCAAGGGGTAAGCTCTGGCCATCGCCTTTCAGCTTGAAAAAGTGGATTTCTACTGGTGTCTGCGTTTAAGCAGCTTACAAGAGAATTGTACCACACTTCACTTTAGGGCTTTAGGTAAAGGCTTTAAGTCTGTCACCCCACACACGCAAATATGGTATTAGAGGGAGTCTGAATTAGGGGTGAGCATATTAGAATATCCGAACGGACGTTAGTATTCGATTACTTGCGAGTATTCATGTGAGAGAAAGAAATTATAGGTCTACTTCAACAATCCAAAGTATTTTTCTAAATACAATAAAAATATCCATGCGACATTGTTACTTTCAAGGATATACCATGGCATTACAAATTCTTAATTTAATAAAACTACACACTTTTTAAATGTAGTTATGACCAGGGTTGGGTAGGTTACTTTCTAAATGTAATCCGTTATAGTTACAAGTTACCTGTGCAAAATTGTAATCAGTAATGTAACTTTTGGATTACCCCAAACTCAGTAACGTAATCTGATTACATTCAGTTACTTTTAGATTACTTTCCCCTTATGAGACATTAGAAGAAGACAAAATGTATGTTACCAATTGAATGACATCTATTGCAGGATAAAATCAATGTTAAAGTTGACTTTATGGGTTGGTTATGTAGGCTTGTTCTTCTTTCTACTACATATAATATATATTTATATTTCTGTTTCACTCTTTGTTTTGATGTAATTGTGGTCTTTGATATTTTGTTTTGCTACCAAATAACTTACAAGTGCAATCCAATAAACAAAGTTAAAAAACATCTGGATATCCGAAAACATTTGATGATACTATTCGAAATAGTGAAATTATTTCAAAACACACATCCATAGTCTGAGTTGAAGGGAGAGGAAAGAGAGAGAGAGAGTTGAAGAAGTGTGTGGGGGGGCGGGAATATATATAAATGAGAGAGCGAGACAGAGAGAGCGAGAGACAGAGCGAGAGACAGAGCGAGAGACAGAGCGAGAGACAGAGCGAGACAGAGAGCGAGACAGAGAGCGAGACAGAGAGCGAGACAGAGAGCGAGACAGCAATAAACAAAGTTAAAAAACATCTGGATATCCGAAAACGAGACAGAGAGAGAGAGAGAGAGAGAGAGAGAGAGAGAGAGAGAGCGAGCGAGACAGAGAGAGGGAGAGGGAGACAGAGAGAGGGAGAGGGAGACAGAGAGAGCGAGCAAGACAGAGAGAGAGAGCGAGACAGGCAGTGTTCAGTCAGCAGAAAGTCAATCCTATAAACTCTTCTATACCACAATGCACTGCACACGCCCTTTACATCTTTCTCAATTGGGCTATTTCAGAGCTAAATTACACACACACACACACACACACACACACTTAATAACAGGTTAGAGGGTGGGCCATCCCTACCACGGTGAGGCCAACAAACCACTGACGTCACTCAGCTAAGGATGAGGTTTAAGAGGAAGAGGATGGGTGGAGAGGCAGCCAGACGGTGGAGAGAGAGAGCAGGGGACAGAGGGAGGCTGTTGAGAAACAGTGAAGGGGGAGAAAGGTGTAGGAAGAGTGACAGAGGGAGGAAAGAAGAGTGCTAAAATCCCACAAGAGAGAAACCTGAGGTTCTGCCTCCTCCTCCTCCTCCTCCTCCTCCTCCTCATCCTCCGGTCTCTGTGCTCCCTCTCTGGTTGGCCCTTAACATGTTACACTCTCAACCCGTTACAGCACATGGTTCGACCGACAGACAAACACGCGTGTGGAAAACCGACTTGCCCTTGCAGCCTTTCTCGACATCTGTGACACACATGTTCCTTCCTCTCATGGCTGTTCACACGCCAAGACGACTCCCACTCAAATTAACTGGCGATTGACACATACAGGAAAGACTTAACTGCATATACTGTAGGTCTACACCATGAGCTCATGGCCAGAGGGGACTTCATGTGAACAACAACCACAACAGCAGCACAGAGTTTCCCACAGAACAGGGAATATACTGTATAATCTCCACAGTTTGTCGTCAACTTTTCTGGGCACCTACCACAGGAACAGTTAGATAGACTCACAAGGTTCTCACAAACTATATATCTCTCTGACTGACACACACACACGGCTGAGTGCTGAGAGGGATCATGGGCCAGCTGCTTCAGATATGTAAACAGAGACCTGCTAAAAACCCAAACATGGGGATGAGGGAGTGGTCGGAGACCTTCACCTCTGACCCAAGAGGGGTGTGTGTGTGTGTGTGTGTGTGTGTGTGTGTGAGATGCACGGGTCAGCCATTTGTTCACCCCCAATTGCTAATAATCCCTCTGCAACGTGACAAAGTGAAAATATGAGGCCCGCACACAACCCCAAACCACAAATATAGAAGACGTGCATTAGAGATAGCTTTTTTCTCATAAACATTTATTGAACTATTACTTTTTCTTAAATATTTATTGGATATTTAGGCCTACTGAACAGTATGTGACGATGCAACCTCTCTACTGGTCTCTCGTCACGTCGAACCACCGTTCTCCGTTCTCCTTGCCTAAAAAAAACATTTACATTTTTATTAGACCTACTGCTGTTGCATTAAACTTATATAAAACTGCACCATTCTTATGTGCTATCAGCAGTAACACAAACCCAATGTAACATCAACCCCTCTTTCACACACAGTTTCATTGGGCCAGATTAGCTACAGCTGAACAGAGGTTCTACCGTCACTTCATTCGGTCTTCGAGGGCCACATAAAAAATTGGTTGTATTTCCTCGCCATCAAAATAAGAAAAAAAAAGTGTCATGCTTTTAAAAATATTTTACTCAAACCACCCCCCGGGCCTGATTGGACCTCCTCATTGTTCGTTTTGTGAGTCACCCCATAACGGATTTGGGAAGATCCGTTATGGGGTGTGCCAAAGGGAGAGTGCCAAAGGGAGAGTTCTACCCGGAGCATGTCATGCAGGCTAACCAACATCAGTACCAAGAGACTGTAGTCCAGCTGTGTGACACACACTACAGCAAATAGCACCACCTGCTGGTCATCTGGTAACGTTCACATTCTACAATAATCTGCTTCCAATCAGAGCGTTACATAATGCCTGAAAGCATGGAGAAGTCACAACTTACCACCCTTTATATGATGAAAGGGGGAAAAAAAAGAGGTTCACACGGCCCACTCCCTAACCTCATCATGTCCACTACTGCAGCCAAACCATCCAGGACTTATTTAACAAACAGCCTACAATAGCGCACCAAACCAGAGACTGACTGCGTGTGATCCAAACAAAAACACCATCCCCATGCGTGAGCTCACGCACGTTTGTGCAAACACAGACACGGCACGTTTAGGAACAGATTTCCCCATACATTGTCTTTGGCAAATATTTACGGAATACATCGTCTGATGTGTAGCTAGTACCTGTGCATGTGCGCGCGCGCGCACACACACACACACACACACACACACACACAGTTGGAGCTACATAATCACTCTGCATGACATATACTTTTCCACCAGTAGTCTCCTATTCTCTTTACAGCCTGTGACTCAACCAGCCCATCCTTCGGAAACCACACTGACTTTGTGTGTGTGTTCTCTCTCTCTACACCCTCCCAGCCCACACTGGTGTCTTGTCCAACAGAATTGTGTCTCCATCTCCATGCCAGTTAAACATAGGAACTGTCCAAGAAGTTCCCACAATAACAGTCCGAACAAGTACAGAGACCTTCCCTCACATCAACATTCCAATCAACATTAAATTGAGTTAAAGTGGTCTGTACTTTATGCTATGCAGGTCCATCAGAGAGGGGTAGGCTCCGTGTGTTCTGCTCATGACTCCTGCCTCTGGAATGTCATACGAGTGATGACACGAGGAGAGGTATGGAACATGCAGAACAAAATGTAATGTCCCTGTACTCTGTGTATGCTCTAGTGGTATATATATATATATTATACAAACACAGCCCCCTCTAGCGCAGTAACAACTGGGAGGGCTTTTAAGAACAAGTGGTCCTGTCAAAATAAGTCACCCCCACATTGACTGGGCAATTGATTTCCCAACATTAAGAGGGGAGGGATGTTACCCACGTGTACAGCTCTTCCTGAAGCAGGACTTGTAACAATGAACAACCGGTTCTCTGTTACCCAGGGTGTAGAAAACGCGCTCCAATGTCAAATCAAGACCCTAACATGTTTTTCTAACTTGGCAGGAAATTAGGATAAATCAAATCAACTCTTCTATTTTTAGATCGTACATCCGGTCTTTGGCACGGTCTGTAAAGCAGACTAGACACACCCTGAGATCAACCGCATCCATGTGTTCCCCCTCTCTCTCTCCAAGGGCTCCTGTTCAGGAAACCAAACCATGCGATTGAAACTGACGCGCTGGTTTTGAAATGTACCCAAGCCAAGGTTAAATATATTGTGTTGTCTACTCTAGCCAGCCTGCCTCTTTGGCAGGCGCACACACACCCCGTTCACCGTCCCAAAGGTCAGCACTGAAGAAGAAAAAATGCTGAGAATGTATACATTTTTTTTGACACGCGTGGAAACCGCTGGAATGGTGTGAACACAGATGTTTTCAGTGAATTGGATGTGCTCTGTTGCCATTTTCTGTAACGATCGGAACCAAAAAAATTGCAATTTGATAATGTGGCTTTGGGCTGTAGCCTAGGGAGCCTCGCCAAGTACCCTGATATCGATAGTCAATATCACTAATTGAGCCGCAGCACCAAGTTGCCAAATCAGTGTGCAACTCGCGGTTTGATAATACTGTTAATACAAACCAGCATTATTTTGACAAACAAGGCAACTACAATGTACGTTGTAAAACGCAAAAGTGTGTGCAAATGTTAGACATGTTACTATAAAATGGGGAAATTTAAAGCAAACAATGTGCTAGAGGAGAGAAAAGGAAAATAGTGCAACGTTGGCAGCTCTTACCTCTCGGTCCAACACGCGAAAACTCCCCTTGTTATTTTATCCGTAAATGTCCCGAATTATCAAATCAATCTCACATCAAGCGTCTGAATCCAAAAACGGCTGGACTGTGCAGTCCCAACCCTGAAGTAGTCTATACAGGATTCAATGGAGCAAATATTTCCGTGGAGATAAGTTTTTTTTTTTTTTTTGCCGCTGCGGAAAGTCAAGTCTCCTCTGGAAGTGGAGTGGAATTCACCAGCTGACTGCGCTTCAGAGACTGTGACGTGGGCCAGACATATTGCTGCGTTCAAAACCACTGGGACCTCTGACATCTCTGACTTCTGACTTCAGTGCGTTCAAGACAACTATGTACTCAGGGAAAAAAAACTAGTTTAGACTAGGAAAAATAGTTTTGAACGGTTATCCAAGTCGGAATTCCAAGTCGGAAACTTTCGAGAGCTTCGACCAATGACCGACGTCACGATTTGACCTAGGTTATTTTCGAGTTCCCAGTTGTCTTGAAAGCACCAAAAGATCGAGACTTTTGATAGATGTTTCTCTTTGTATTGTTGCTTGACCGCTGACCAATCTCTCGCTCAACTGTTTGGGGATAAATATCTTAAAACACGTTATACTTGTTTATCCATAAAAATACTTGAATAACCGAAATGCAGTTACAGTATATGCGCACTAACCTAGGCGCTCCCGAGTGGCGCAGAGGTCTAAGGCACTGCATCTCAGTGCTAGAGGCGTCACTACATACCCTGGTTCGATCCCGGGCTGTATCACAACCGGTCGTGATCGGGAGTCCTATAGGGCACCGCACAATTGGGTCAGGGGAGGGGTTGGCCGGCGTAATTTGTTATTGACTGACTTGCCTAGTTAAATAAACGCCTTAAACTAGATCCCCCTACATACTGGTCTTGACCAAATAAAAAAACCTGGGGGGGAAACTGTTATCTTCTGCACTATTCAACCAATCCAGTAAATGTGGAGGCGGGGTTAAGATGGAGTATCGCCTTTTTAACATCCAAAAGGGGAAGTCGTGTCACAGACTCTCTTTCCAATTCCCCTGAAAACCGGAACATCCAGTTGTTGGGGACTCGGCCAGGGATATTTCCACACATAATACAATATTTTCCTGCAATGTAAACTATAGCACAATTAATGCTTTGTTTTTTACTGAGATCAGTCATAAGCTCTAACCTAAAGCATAACAGTCACTATGCCCTGAAACTTAATTACCAAACAGTGGTCTTAATGCAAATCATGAGAACATTAAAGATGTATATTAAATAATAACGTTGTTGCCTTTAGTTTACCACAGCTCTGACCTATAGCGACTAGCAATCATAGGATGCAGGTGGGTAATCTCTCTCTCTCTCTCTCTCTCTCTCTCTCTCTCACACACTTTACACAATCTTCACTAAGCGCAATATGTGTATTATTTACAAGCTGAATACATATAATGCATTCACCCTCATACCTATTACAATACTAGGCTAATTATAAACATTACTCTACTTCATTGTCAAAAATCTATCTGAATTCAGCTTACATAGCCAGTTGTGT